>SNQJ01S0017539.1:28866-56036 GCA_010110895.2 Picea sitchensis | reverse complement strand
CCCCCTCAAACCCCCATGCACGCCTGATGCAATGCAGACACTACTATTTGTGCAAAGAATATAACACATACCCAACAATAGCCATGTGTGTAATTTCAAGAAGATTCTAGAAGGCTGTAAATTTTATCATAATGGAGGGTTAAGTAAGTCAAAACTCAAAACCCTACCCATATATGGTCATTGAGCTATGTTAAATACCAGGCCGCTAGGAGGAGAAGGGGTTCCATTCTTTTGCATTGTATCTTGTTCCATATCCGATAAAAACATACGAGAGTGGTATTTATAAGGATAATAGAGGAGGGGGAGGATTATGTAGCACACGTTCAGGCCACACTGGGTTTTCTCCCATATTGGGTTCCCTAGGTCAAATATTGTGTTCATTTGTGTGGATGGTGTGTATTTTGTTCTTGTTCTTTCATTTTATATTTCAGCTATTTCTTAAATTCAAGCAAAGCTAGTAATTAACTAATATGGGATGTAATGTAATAAACTACGAAAATATAAGGTTTCAAAATAGTTTTAGATATGTTGTGACGAACTGTTCCAATGGAATATCCGCGGTAGTTTACAGATCAATAGGCTTATTAACTACGGTGATATCAAATTGTTGCAACGGTAATAACCATATAGTTACTCTAATGTTAGTAATTGGTTTATTCATTAAATAGTGAATGGAAGAATCATTAGTATGTACAAATGCAAGATATCTAGTAATATAGTGCCAAATTTTATTAATAAAATATACTACCTCAAGAAATTCATTTTCAGTCATTGTCTAATTCAGTTATGTAGGGGTAAGATTCTTACTAATGAAATAAATTACATAAGGCTTATGCTCTTCTTTCTATCCAATAATAGCTCCAATGGTTGTGTTTGAGGCATCTGTCGATATATRAAATGGTAAGGACCAATTTGGTCCTCTCAAATAAATGCTACAAACATATTTTCTTTTAAATCCTCAAAAGAAAATTGGCATTGGTTAGTCCAAATAAATTTTGCATCTTTAGAAAGTAATGAAAACATAAGAGATGCAATTTTAGTAAATTTTTCAATAAAATGATGATAATAACCAACACGTCCTAAGAAGCTTCGAACATTCTTTCGTGATTTTGGGGCAAAAAGATCAGATATTGTTTAGATTTTTGCTAGATCCATTTTGATTACAACATGCGAAATATGGTGTCCCAAAACTATCCCTTCAATTAATAACATGTGAAATTTTTCATGGATGAGGGATAATTTTGTTTCTTCGCATAGAATGCGCACTTTCTCTAAATAAGACAAGGCTTCCTCAAAGGTGTTAGCATAAATTGTGAATTCATCCATGTACTATTCTACACAATCATGTGTCAAATATGAAAATATACCAAACACGACGTGCTAAAATGTGGCAGGTGCATTAAAAAATCCAAAGGGAAATATTCGGTAAGTAAAGGATCCCCATGGGTAGGGAAAATTGGTATTTTCTTGATCCTTGGGGGCTATTTTAATTTGATTATATCCACTAAACCCATCAAGGAAAGAAAAACACTTCTTTCCTACTAAGGTATCTAAGACTTGATCAATAAAAGGTAAAGAAAAATGGTCTTTATAAGTGGCTTTGTTCTAATCTATATAATCTATATAATCTATATAATCATTTCCCATTTTTCCTAGCAACAATGACAAGGGGTGATTAGTGTTTTGGTTTCCTAATTGGTTTTGAAATTCCTCCTCTCCATCCTCTGAGATACTTGAAGTAGCTTGATTATTACGAATTCTTCTTGATCTTAAGTGGACTCTTTGAAAATCAACAGGGGAGATATAGTAAGGAGGAAAACTAGACAAGTCAATAGTGTAAGTGGATTAATTTTTTTATATTTGGATTAGGTGTGGGTTGCATAGGTAGTTGCGGTCTTGATGGAGGATTACTAGCAGACAACTCTAATTGTTGTTGTTGTTGAGGTAATTATAATTGTTGTTGAGAAAAATGTGGAGCAACTTGATATTGTTGGGTTCCAAAAGAAGAGCCTCACCATCCATGTGGCCATTGATAATTTTGGGTTGGTTGTGGTGGATATTGTGGCTAATACATGTAAGGATACCAATATTGAGAAGGATATTTTATTTGTTGGTTAGTCCGAAAAGAATGATAGAATTGGGAAGGGTCTTGAACCATACCTAACGATCATTGTGGCCATGGTTGTTTTTGGGAAATGAAACAAATGTGCCCAGTCTCTTCTTTAGTTCCTTAATACAAAGATTTTAGTTCAGGAAAATAGGGGTAGTTGTTGATGGCATGATTCTACTCACAAATACTACAGAATTTAAAATTATTCAATGGGCACTCCCTTAAGGGATGTTTCTGAATGCATTTTGAGAAAAATATGGATATTTCTCTCTCAACTTGTTTCTTCTTCTTAACTTATAGTGTGTCAAATTGTGATCTTAAATAACTAAGAATATCAATTTTAAGATTTTCCAACAAATTATTGATTTCAGTGCGAGTGGTTCTTCCTTCGGATGACTTGGTAATTCTAGTAGCAAAATCTCTAAGAAATTTCCCATGTTTTGAAGTCCCTTGTGAGAATCTTTTGCATAACTCACAAATTTTATCATAATCTACTCGAGAAATGTCACCTCCTCCCATCAAATTGAAAAGGTCGTGACATTCATCTTGTATATCTTTGATCAAGATAGTGCACAAAATGTCCTTATCCAAATTGCTTTGTTTAGACATTTTCAAATTATATTACAACCTCTCCATGTAGTCCTCCAAACTCTTATTCTTCTTTCAATTCATTTTAAAGATTTCTTCATGAAGGTCTCTTTCTTTGCAGTAATCTTGATACTTCTTGAGGAATGCTTGTTTTGTGTCATCCTACGTATGGATTCTATACCCACCAAGTCCCGTGAACTAGTGGAGTGTTGCATTCTTTAATGTGGCAAGAAACAATTTCATCTTTTGAGCATGTATGGTATAGTCATAAATTCTGCAAAGGACTTCGAACTCATAAAGGAGGGTGTCTCGGTCTTCATTGGATAGACCATTAAAATTAGGAAGAGATGATTGAGAATATTCTTCATGGGTGTCTCTTCTCCAAGGTCTCCGATTGGAAACTCAAAAGTGATAGTATCACCCTAGTTAGAACCATCTCCTTCTCTTGCCAGGATGATGGGTAGGGGGTCCAAAAGAGGTGGTGTCTCTGATGTTCTTGATTCTCCAGAAGAAATTGATCCTTCAGAGTATAATGGTTTGTAAATTGGATTATACTGAGAATCTGAATCTGAATAAGATTGTCCACTAATAAACTCTTTTGTATATACTAGTCTTTTAGTGGGATGATTAAACTTTGTCTTTGTTGCAGAATAAATTTTTGGTACATATTTAGGAGTGGAATTCCTCCTATGACTTTGTTTTGGATGGGGTATTGTCAATGAACTTTCTCCTTGTAGGGATCTACTTGAAAAGTGGTTAGTATTGTGTGTGGATCTTACTGCACCATGTGGTCATGCTCTTGGATTTATAATCTTATTCATGCATCTATATACTTCTACATGAAAAACACTTTGTATGAGATGTTACAGAGAGGGATGTCGACTATTCCTATAGTGAAAATCCTCGTACCATGTGTTATCTATTTCAACACAATAAAATAAAAACATAGGACTTTTAATTATTCCACGAAGATGGTGCCAAAAGCAACAAGTTTCCTAAATATCTAATTAACTCTGAACAAGATATTTGGCTTTCTAGTTCTTTTAATTATCAACCAAGGATTGTAAGCTTGTGAAGCATTGTGAAAAGTATATGAAAGTCTTAAGAAATTAATTAAAGGCTAAACACGTTCATTTCATTCTACCCTAGACTAGAAATCCAATTCTAGCAACTAAAAATAGAGCAATTGAAATATAGAAAAACACACTCTAGTTACATGCATATAAAGACAACAAACTCTAACTAAAAAAAATTCCATTGAAAATTGAAATATATAAACAAAAGCAAGAAACAACTGAAATGGAAATGATCGATTATCAACTTAATATATCTATGGCTCTACAACAACATAGAATCTATGTTCAATAACAAAGATGTATATTTATTCTTATAGAATTTACAACAATAAGGAAATACTAATTTATACATAATACTATGATTAATTATAGAACATACAAGAAATATATAAAACAACACCTCGTCTCATTCAAAGTGGGCCCTTCCTCCTCTAAGAAAAGTGCTAGAAGCTTTCAGGAACTAAATACTAACTAAACACCTCATTTAAATTTACTTCACACACACACACACACACACAATTGAGGAAAATGGAGCAAATTGTATTATCAGAATATCTATAGTAGACAATAGTGTTCATCTCCCTCATAGAGGTTGATGTCTTCTCTTTATAAGCATCCTACTAAGATTTTATTTAATACTATTAACTCTATCATGCTTGAGAATTGAAGATTCTCAAGCCACTCATGAAACAAAATGCTAGAATATTTAAAATAATTAGTTTCCAAGTATCTAACCTATGAAGTAGGTAACATCTTTTAACTAGCATAACATAATTGGATGCTTCTCCAAATCAAGATCACATACCTCAATTATTATGAATTCTACAACAATGAAATGGGGTCACGGTTCTACAACAATTGAACACGTGGTAGTAAGGAATGTTGTTGTTGGAATGTGGATCTATAGCAAAGGTTCTATAGAAACAGAATCTCATAACAAGTTGATTGCAACCTACATATATGTATTAGTGTGGAAAACATTGGAAACTTGTAGCTTAGAGTCTCGATTCACAACATCTATTAGTATGATTTGTAGTATCTTTTGAAACTTGTAGGTTATATCCAAAAAATACAAAAAATATCCATGTGACTTCACCATTTGAAAATACAATATATATGATTCCAAGACATCCAAAACCTTAATCCATTGACCTAGATTAGGTTACATTCTGAATTCCTTAATAATAATTAGAAAACCATGGGCCAAAAAATCATGCCAAAACCACCCAAAACAGACCAAAAAACAGCCCAATTTTTTTTTCCCAAGGCTCTGCTCCCGAACCCCTCAGTAAGGGGGGGCTAGGAACACACCTGAAACATACACACCACACGTGGAGATGACCGTGGAAAGAATATAACATATATCTAAAATGTTCCAACTTCTTGTTTTCTTTGCATACAGATCCTAAGGATTGCATGATCAACAATCCAAGGCAACAATGCCCATTGCTTCTCTGTACCAAGAGAACTTCTCAATGCTTATAGAGTTTCATGTATATTGTCTTTTCCCTAGAGACCGTAGGGGTTTTGAATTCTTCATTTCCACCCGCAGGAACAACATAATTGTTACACCCATTACTAATAGTGCTTCCCAACAATTTGCAGATAGTTCCATTCTGAACTCCCCTCATCAACACCATTTCTCCTCGAACCATTTTGTTTGTTTCCTTTTCAAACATGTATGTACACCTGCATCACTCATCTTACTTACAAATATCAAGTTTCTAAACAGCTCTGGAATGTGCAAAACCCCAGTGAGTGTTCTAATATTTCCATCCTTGAGAAACAACTTGACTTCTATCATCATGTGACTCTAGTTGTTGAGTAATCCCCTAGGAAAACATCACCTCCATTATAGTTTTTATTCACAAAACCACTCCCTGTGGGGAGTCATATGAAAAGAAGCACCCAAATCGATCAGTCATACATCATGATATACATATGTGCTTGAAGAATCCAAGTACAATCCCCTCCTTCCTCTCAAGAGGTCTTCTCATCTGTGGAAGGAACATCATCAAATCTCTTCCCTCTCTCCACACTTTTAGATTTAATATCCTTCTTGTAATGCCCATTTTTACCGCATTTCCATCATTTCCTTAAGTATTTTCATGGAGACTTAGATCTACCTCTATATTTAGATCTCCCATTTGAGGAATTGTTTTTATTTCTATCCCTGGAATGTCCTCTTACAGATACGACATTCGGCTTTGACTATCCACGGTTTTCCTCCTAATTTATTTCGATAACAAGGATGAAACCAAATCATCTAATTTTAACGTGGTTGCATTACTCCCAATAGCTACTGCCAAGCTATCCCATGAATATGGCAGAGAACACAATAAACTAATGTGCTTATCTTCATTGGAAATTTTAATGTTGACAAACAACAACTGACTTACCATAATATTGAAGGCATTTAGATGTTTTGTCACCAATTATCCATTATTCATCCTCAAGAGTTATAGCTTCTTCAGAAGGAAAATTTTGTTTACCAAGGACTTAGATTGATACAAAACCCCTAACTTATCCCATAATTCCTTGGTTGTATCTTCTCTTGAGACATTCAGTCAAAATTGGAGGTGAATGGACCTAGTGAAAGGATCAAAACTAGCACCCAACATCTCCCCCAAATAGAGGATGTTGCATGTCCTCATGCAACTGGTTAAATTTTTTCTGGTAAATTCAAATGCACATTACTCCAGTTGTATGTGAGGTGCCCAAATTCCACTCATGTGTAACATCCCAATCCTCTTGCCAATTTGTGTCTATGCTGCTACTTCTTCAAATTTATTACAACATTTAGCAATTCTGTAAATCTTCTAGCAAACTAGAACAACAGAAAATGAAACTTAAATCTTCTCCACGTGTAAAAACTTGTTGCACTAGAGTCACCCGAATTCCTGTAATTGATTTCTTGTAACAATATTGTCTAGCCATTATCTTTCAAACTACAAATTGATTTTCTATGAAATTTGGTTAGGTTGTTGGTATCACCGCTATGCTTCTTCTTGCCAAAAATTGCAGCCAACGGATGCATAAATTTTGAAAAAAAATGAAAAATGGTTGAAGGTGACGGTGGCCTTAAAAAATATAAACTATATTTGCTTGAAATTTGGTGTTTATTCATCATACCTTGATACATTTATGGTCCAAATTTCACAGTGAATGGGTTCATGGCTTGGGAGATATTAACAAATCAATTTATGCTTTGTTTCTGGAAAAATGTTTTCTACAAGAAATTTTGTGTGAAAAAGAATGTCCACAAAGTGAAATTTTCCTATAATTGCAGCCAACAAACTTTATGTCTCCCACCTTAGTTTTCCTTCCATTGAATGTTTCAGAGAACGCCCTTGAAATTTCTCAAATAGTTGCAATAACCCCACTTTTTGAAAAACAATTCTACATGTAGGAAACTCATCGAGTAGGGTTGTTCCCTATAGCTATAGCTGATCACAAAGGGCACTACCATTTTTCCTTCTTTGTTCAATGAATTTTTTAGGTTCCTGCTTCAATTCCTTCCAACAAGCAGACGTGTGGGGCAGTGGAAATGGAATATAGATGGAGGTTACAAAGTGACAAGGAAAATGTTGGAGAATGAGGCGACTTATGTGACCATTTAACAGATTAACTCAAATATATGAAGGACCACCAGATCATCATATCATGATAGGGTTGCATCATATCAAATGATATCTATTTGCAAAGATGATAACATTTCATACGAAGATCATCATTTGATGACGATGGCACATAAATATTGGATATGGTTATGGCGGTCGACGAGTGGTATCACAATTATAGGCCGAGAAATGGAAAACTATGAAAAATTAGTTCAAATTCATGGACTATGATTATGTGTACAATCACATAATCATAATAATTTTGATTTTATTCGTTTATAACTAAAATGAATGGTACAATTTTGAGAAATTGTGGATGGAGTTAATAAAATCAAAGTAATCAGAAGGTAATGATTTAGGGTAACTTTGAATCATATAGCATATGGCATGAATGTAAGTTGCATTTTAAGAATTCTCCCTAGTTTAACAAGTAAATAAGTATAAAAAAGACTATTACCTTGCATACCAACTTACTATTACCATGAATTATCGATGCTGACAGGATGATTTTGAAGATACCTGAAACAAGTGTTTATGTTGCTCTGTAATTTGGTTCAACATTGAATATTCTGCACATTTTGTTGAACCAAACTTCAATTACTGGAATTATTTCTTTTATTACAGGAAATGATTGTAATTTTCTGTTGAAATGAATGAATTATTTTATCACGGGAACTGACAATGTTCTTTTGTTGTAATGAAAATGATATGAATTGTGGAACCAAAAGAAATTGGTGTTGCTCCGCCTTAATTGAAATTTTGGAAACTATTGTTGTTCTGCCTCGCTTGAAGGTCTGGAAATTGTTGTTGCTCTCCCTCACACTAAGATATTTTCATTTCCTCATGCAAATGAAGTAATTAAGTTGTTATGTGCATTGATACTCTTTAATAGAGCTTGAGGGATGAATGTACTTCGTGAAAGCTTGAGCTGACATATGAGAGTGAGGCTTAAGGTTTCAAGAATCCTTCAGGGTCTTCATCCATATCCGTTCTTGTGCAATCTTGCATATGTGAATAAATGTGTTGGTGTCGAACATACCAAGATTCATTGGATTACCAACCATTGAGAAGGGTCTTTAACCAATGTGAGATAGCCCACCTTTGATGTCAATGGGCATTAAGGCACTATGTACATTCTATCAGTCACGAATAGATTTGTTGAAGTCGAGTGGCCTGTAGAATTCATCTACTAACAAACATTGATGTATTTCTTAGCAGATGACAGGGATAACTGTCATTGAGACATGCAGGCTCCAAGGTACCAAGAATGTCTCTAGTTTTAAACCTTTTGGAGTCGATGGTTTAAAAGTTGTTGGAATGAGAGCCTTAATGTATCTCCCATCATCAAGTTGAGCAAAGAACCAATAATTTTGTAGAACCAAAAAACTGAAGAGACATAACCAACATGATTTATTTGGAATTTGGCCAACCAACTGCCTGGTTTTCTGACTAGAATCCCGCTAGGTTGAGCTAGAAAATTTGGTTTTCACAACAAAGTTTATTTTTGTCTTTACCTTTTTTTTTAATTCATTTTCATATGTTACCTTATCCTACTTGAAAAAAAAGTAATTCTTTCAAGTATATGAGTATTTCCAGTGCAACCATTTACGGAGCAGATCTCTATTGTACTTGTATCTAGATCTGAAAAATATACCTTAATGAACACCAAGATATGAGAGGCCAGTTTTACACATGGATTGAGTGCCAAGAATTGTTTGAGAATGGAGTGTTGGGGCTCGATAATTGTCTTGAACCAAGATTCAATGTAAGCTTGATTTCCTAGGCTTCCTTTTTCAATATCGTCCATTACCATGCCATGCAAGTCTTCTGAGATGTACTCCTTGTACATAGAATCTGGTGACAAGAATGCAAGAAAATCTTCAATTTCAGGTTCCAACATTTTCTCTTCATCATCTAATGTCCATGATTCTTGGGCCTCCTTCTGGATTTGTTCATAGGTTCTTTGCTCTTCGTGAAAAGTAGTTCTCTTTAGTTATGTATATTGACATTGGAACAAGGATTGAAGAAATTCCTTGTAGTGATGAGCCCTTCTTTGCTCAACAAGTTCTTTAACATCTTCAAGTTCTTTTGTTGTTCAAGAAGTTATGCTCATAAATAGATTTAATAGGACATGGGGGGTTTTATAAAAACAAAGACTTCTGGACCTTTTAAAAGAATAAATGGAATCGGAAACAAAGGCATCACACCAAACAAACTTTAAGAAAAAATTGATCATGTACTTGAATTTCCTCACGCTACTAAGACCATGTTGTCACTAGGATGTATGTTAACATGAGTTAGCTTTTCTTTGGTTAATCTACAAGAAATTGAAACAACACACATAACTCTACATGAAATGAATGCACATAATGAAAGCAAATTCTAAAACAACTTATAGAAATACAACATAGACCAGAGGGCACTTCTGGAAGATGTTGTTGAAAAAAAACTTATACTGTGTGAAAGATCTAACTCATAAATTAAAGGCAAAGCTCCATTGTATTTATGCTTCATTACAATTCATTAGTTACAAGAAGTTTTGGTTCATAATCACAATATTCTCTAATCCAATTGATCTTTTATACTGGTATTTGAGAATATATTTATACAAAAGATTCAATGGGGAGAATAAGAACCAATTCCCCATTCCTCTAACCAATCAGATCCAAGTTGGGTTTTACGAATTAAGAAAATTTAAAACGGGTCGCAACAGGGAAATCTGAGAAAGTTCGTTTTGAAGAAACACTCGTACAACCCACGTCATGCACTTTTTGGGGAATCTTCCTCTTGCATTTCTTAAATGACCCTATTCCGCACAAAACCAATGTCACGAAATTCATTGATTCGTCCTCATCACTCCAAAAAATCACCTATGAATATCACTGCCTGAAAATTGAAGAAATAGCTCTTCATACCATTTACAAGAAAAACTAAGAGTTGATCTAAAAAATACAACTTATTATCTTATTGATGCTCATTATGACATTAATTAGGTGAAAATTGGAAAGAGTAGAAGTTTTGGAGTCAAAATTGGAGGTGAATGGGCCTAGTGAAAGGATCAAAACTAGCACCCAACACATTCCCTTCCATGATTGTAATTGGTCTCTCCTTTAGTTGTGACTCTATGCCTGTGAAATCTTCATCTTCCTAATAATATTCACTCAATGGATCATGAGTGAAAGGCTCAAGTTGCATTAGCACACCAACTACTACAATCTTCTTTAGTGGGGGTCATGAAATAATATCAGCCAACTTGTTTGTATATCATTTCTTGTACTTGATCAATACGTGGAATTGTTGTAAGAATCCCAACCATTTGTAATGCCTCAGTTGTTTCCTTTTACTTTTTATTTGTAGGTACTGGAGGGGTTGATGATCAATGTGTATGATGGTCTATTTTCCCAGGAGATAATGTTCCACTTCTTTACCGCTTACATAATACAAAAGAGCTATTGCTCCATGAAACAACTCTAAATGGCAACACATGAGGCTTCCTCCTCGCATAAGCATTGTGTCTAATGCATATCCACTTGCAATGTTTCCAATTCAAAAGGCCATTGTAAATTAGGCATGGCTAAGACTAGAGTATTATTGATCTTCCTCTTTAGGTCTTCAGATGCTCATTGTTTATTTAGATTTGCAATCAATTGTTTCTTATTTAGTGTCCCTAGTATCTCCATCACATGTGAGATGTGATCTTGCCAACTATTGTTAAATATTACTATATCATCCAAATATACTATTACAAATGAGTGAATAAATGGGCATAACACAACCAAAGGGAATTACTAACCACTCATGCAAACCTTACATCATCTTAAATGGTGTCTTCCACAAGCCTTCCGCTTTGATTCTTACTTGATGGTAACCTAATTTGAGGTCTGTTTTGGTAAAGAACTTAGCTTGTTGCTGCTCATCCAACAAGTCATCAATCCTTGGAGCGGATATCTATTCTTGATAGTGATTTTTTTCAAGGCACAATAGTTAATGCACATTCTCCATATTTTATCCTTCTTTGGAACCATGATTATGGGTGAACCACATAGTGTGTTGGGCCTGATGACTCCCTCCTCCAACAATCGTTGCAACTAGTTCTTCACTTCATCTGCTTCTACAATGGATTGTCTATATAACTCAATGTTTGGCAATGGAGACTTCAACAATAATTGAATCGCATGCTCAACCTCTCTCTTGGGTGGCGACCCCTGAGGTTCCTAAAACACCTCCTTGTAGTTTTTGATCAATCATTGTAGTTGTTGGAATTGTTTTCCACTACATCCTTCAAAAGTTGTTTTCATGTCCACTTCACTTCCTTCCTCGTGTTGCTTTCCTTCTTTCAAAACTAGAAAGACACCTTTTTGTAATGCAAATGACTCTCCTTGCCTAATGAGCACTTATCAAAGAGAGTTTGGCTTTGTCCCTATCTCCTCTTGAAGATGACATCTCCCACATACAAGTATAGACTTCCCAAGATGACTCCATGCATGTCCAATGGAACTATATTTTCTACCACCTCATCCACAAAGTTTTGGTTGATGGCAAACTTAAACCTGCATTTTTTGTCCACTCTCAATTCCGTGTCTTCTATTACCAACCAAGGAGGTATGGCTACAAAGGATTATGATTCTCCGGGACAAGCTTCTCAACCAATTGTTCAAATGTAAAATTTGATTATGAATCAAGATCAAGCAAGCAATCTACCTTGCTTATTTCATGTGGATCTTGATGCAAAAAAACTATGTCATCTTCTTCTCTTCCTCATGACTACAATCAAATAATGCTACATCCTTTTGAAGGGTAGTGCCACTGATTTTTCCATCTAGGGCTAAGGTATTGTCCACACTCTCTTCCACATCTATAGTTATCAAATCTTTCTTCTTCTTCTTCTTCTTATTTTGGAAGTGCTTGCATTTCTTCTCAGGCTGTAGTTTCCAACAATTTTCCTCAATGTGTCCCTTTCTCTCACTTGACTTTCATTGTTTGTCGAAAGGTGGTGTTTCTTGTGTTGTTGGAACAAACTTCTTCTCAACCCACTTCGTGTACTTTTGTTTTATTGGCTGCACTTGTGGTTATGTTTTCTTATGTTTGTCAGACTATTGCTTTTGCTGGTCTCCTTCAAGGTATTTTTCTTGGGCACTTATTTCATCAATCATCTTGGACTTGAAAAGCATCAATTGTCATTGAATTTGAGGAAGCAATGCCCCCAAGTACTTAATCAACATATCTAGGATTTTGAGAGAGAGACTTAGTTGAATAACTCTCTTCTTGAACTTTGTGGTAAACTCTTGCATTGATTGCCCCTACCTCTACCAGAAATATTGTCACGTTGTTTATTGGTTCTCCTCATAGTTGATTGGGTATAATTGGGCTTTGATCATGTCCTTGAACACTTCCTGATCAGTCACAGGTGGATTTTTTTCCAATGCTTTTCCTACAACATCACTCTCCCACCATGCCAAAGCACGACCTTGAAGATTTAACCTAGCAAATGCAATCCTTTGTCTTCCAGTGACTTTCTGTACATTGAAGTACACCTCCATTTGTTGTAACCATTGGTTTAGTTTGATGGCATCCAGTTCTCTTGCATATTGTTTCATGTACACCTTCGCCTCTATAAGGAAACGTACCTAAATTTTGTTGTGGTTTCATTCTCCCATTTTTGTCTCAACCTTGATCTTTGACTCTAGTTCATTTTTTATTTTTCTTGGAACCTAGATCCTCATATGTGTTTGAATCCTCTTCTTCACGTCTATATTTTTATTTCCTCTACTCATGTAACTAATTAGCGGATAGGATTTTCATTTCTGCCACTTGTTTTCTAGAAATTTTTCTATGGATTGGATTGAGCACTACTAGCCCCTTCTTCTTTTGCCAATCTCAAGGTCAAACATCTCCATCTCTCTACCCTATAGCAACTTCTTCAAACAAGTGAGCATCCACTTTATGCTTTCCTTCGGGGTAGGAATCAACCTAACTCTAATACCAATTTGATCCATAAACAGTAGGTCAATAGCCTATCAATTTAGGTCAATAGCCTATCAATTTCACCAACACAGATCCTTGAACATTGAAAGTTTATTAATGTTCATGTATGAGTATTTATGAGACTCAAATGACAACAATTTTAACAAATTTGTTCAACAAACCTTTGATTTCAATTTGCTTTGATATTAATGTTTTCCTTTATGTCTTGTGATGCTTGAATCCATACTCCATCAAAATAACAACACCTTAAGATATTGCATGTCTATTTTTAGTGCATGAACAACTCCTACCAAAATTCAGTGCATGTAATAAACTACCCTATTAACCTTTTTCCTTTTATGTTATCGCTTCTTTCTTAATCATTTTTATATCTAGAAGGCAATGTAGTGGCATGGCCAATTATTTCTCTTGGATCGGCGTTATATACACCCATGTTGCTCTTAGAAGAAATACAACCCAACAATGACCCATATATATATAGAAGAAATACAACCCAACAATGACCCATATATATATATATATATATATATATATATATATATCAGGCTCATTAGTGGAGTAGCATGAACATATAATGCTTCCCCAGTGTAATTTCTTTTAAGTATTAATTTAAAAAAACATATAGTGGGAGAGTTTGAGGGTGACAAGCAATCAACTTGCAAGCATGAGAAAAAAAATAGACAATGTCCAACGATTGGGTAAGCGAGATGTAACCTTGCAATGGTGTTGTCTCAACACCTTGATTGAATGAGGATTGAAGCCACCTATGGGTTAATTAGGTAACATAATGGATGCGATGAGAATCCATCTCATCATGCATCCAAGAAGGAAGAGGAACGACCCCACCATTGATGTGTACAACTTGATGGAGGGTTCGTATGGTCTGTAGTAATACCCAATGTTTTCAATAAACCATATTTCACTATACATGACCCATCTAAGTGCCAACGACCTCTACAAACTAAGATTGTTGGTGTAAATGGATAAAAATAGAATCTTTGGTAACAATTACAACAACGATTTCATGAGAGTCGTTGATTTTCAATGCTCAAAGCATAATGGATGATGGGTATCTATTAGTTGTTTTTATTCACACTATATAAGGGGAAATCAATTTTTTGAGTATAAGCTATCAAATATAGCAAATTTAATAAATTATGATGGTAAAATAATACTCTCACATTCGAAATTTAGACAACAATTACAAAAAAATCACGAAGTAATTCATGACATAATCAACGCCATATTTACCCTAGAAACCCACATGGGAAAACCAACATTCGATTGGCTTCAATTAGTGTTTTATTTCTTGGAAAAGTTGTTGGTTACAAATCCATCCAACTCTCTGGTTCACTCACAATGTTCACATGGGAATTTGGATAACAATTCCTCTTGCTCTCAACCAAATAACCCACTCATTTGTGGTGCATTAATTTATGGAAGAATGACTCTGTTAGGGGTTCGGCTAGAAGGCTAGGCACCTCCTACTCCTGAACTTCCCCCAATCCCAACATTCACCTCCTTTGTATTTTCCAATCCACCCTTGAGTATGGTTCTCGTGTGTTATTTTTCTTTGATATATTTTCTCTCTTTTATTTTCTCTCATTTTCATTTTCTCTTTTAATTTCTCCATGCTTACATCGGGATTACAATATTAAATGAAGGTATGCACATCGATTGAAATGACATGGGACCCTTGATGGAATCAATCTCATCTCCTACATTGTCGTTCAACACAAACTCTACTTCTTGTCGCCAAACCTCTTGATTTGTTGATCTTTGTAGTAACCTAAGCCAATAGCCGATCATTTTATTTCATGGATCTAATTAGAATTACTACCATCTCTCCCTATTTGTGTCCTTGAATCCCAAAAATCATAATTATAGTGAGAATACATTTGGTAGTAAGTGTCCAAAATAGGTTTCCAATTACCCATGCCAAAGTTGTGCAGTTTGATAATGGGATCAGTGTTGGAAAGGCTTGAATTTTCACGCTAAGAAAATTCTAGCCCATGGAAAGGACAAGAAATTGTAGATATATCAATATCTGCACTACCAACAATCTCTAAATTAGTACCAATGTTGTACACTTCATCTCTACTCTATAGACAACATGTCATCTGTAATTCATATTAAACATTTAGTTTGTTGTCGAGATTTTTTAAGTGGTCTACTATTCCCACATCTACTTCAAGCATCTCCACTAATATTTCCCTTTCAATTTTGTCACCAACTAGTGAAGTTTTGACACCATCCAAATTCTAAGTTTGAATTGACATTAGAGGAAATTTGGAATCTAAAATAAGCCTCTAAGAAAAATATTAAAATAGAAAGAAGGCTAAACATTCTACGAATTTGACCTTTTATGGTTTGCCATCATTGAAATTTGACCATGCAATCTTTTTCAAAATTGCAATCTTGGATTTATGAAGTTGTTTTTAAGGGCCATAAATGGATGCATGGCCCTCAAATATCCCTACTGCAATTGGATTGTGTAATGTTAACATTTGATATCTATAAGTTCATCAATCCAAAATGTTTATGGATGAATTTCAAGCCAAAAATATCGGTTTCACTTCATGTTATTTTGAATAGCCAGAAAAAGGTACCAACACTTATTTTTAGTGATCCTATAGTGAGATAATCTAAAAATACATGGAAAAATGTATTTCTATTTTTTCCTCCAAATTACTCAATATAATTTAAAATAATATTTATTTTTTTTATCTTAAATGTATTAATCACGGGATGGGGTGTCTGCTTGCATGGATGGAAACGTGGCTGGCGTGGACCGTATGGCACACAACCCCAGAACCTCGAAAGCTCATCCCCTCTCCTCAAGTCCTTTCGGAGGTCCCTTCACGCATCACTCAAGTTCACTTGACTCAGCTGGCACCTGCCTCTTCCAAAAATGGCCAGACACCGGACAATGATGGCGAGGAATGTTTTATGGCTGGTTACAGAGTTCAAGGTCATTTACATGATGAAGAGGACGAAGCGCCCATATCGGAGCATGGAATTCCCTCCCACCTTGATCGTGGAGAAGAATGATCTGTTGCAGAGATCATATCTGCACACGCAACTATGGATTTGGCAGGTTGATAGTTATGGCATGTCATGGGAGAGCCTTCGCAGCCTGAATGCTGCAGACCATTATGAACATTTTGCGCCCAAGGAAGATAAATGTCGACTCTAGAGGTCGAAGTTCGCCTGGCTCGCGAGTTTATGGAGGATGCTGAGGTCGAGTTTCAAGTGGGTGGGGTGATTGTTAAACTGGGTTGTTCCCGAACCAAAAATCTAAAACAATGGTAGCACTTGGAATGTTGCCCAAAGATGAAGATTTTCATCAACTTGAAAGCAGAATGGAAATGGAGTCCCTTAACGATTATCTAGTAAAGGTCATGACTTGGTTTTTTTTCCCTTATGAGGCCCATTTTAGACCCCGTGTTTTCTCTAATGGGTCATCACATCATTGCTTGAAATAATACTTTCAATTATTAGTTTGACAAGTTTGACAAGTTAAGACACAATTTGCATTTATTCCATTACTTGCTATTTCATCTAGAGTGTCTACATCTTTTTGTAGTAATCTTGCCAAAATATAAGTGGAATCTAGATAAGTAACACCCTCATTACAAACCTCTCCTTGCAAGGACAATGAATCCACAACATCTCTAATTTGAGTTAGTCTGAATTTCCATTACAATAGTTTTTGCACTAGGGTTTACCAAAACAGAGCACCATGGTAATATATTTTCTAGAATTGAATGTTCATCTTATTTAAACAAGGCTTCTTCAAATGGCACTCTAGCACCTAGGGATAACTTGTACATTGCACTCTTCCAACATTTGTAGTACCAAAAAACTTACACTATGTTTTCAAGCACCCTAATGAGACAATTAGGCCCAATTCCTACTCATCCAAGCTTCTCACTGATTAATCAACTCGGCGTTGTTAATAGTGATCACCACAAGTACACAACACATGTTTACACTAATAAGAGCGATTAACATCTCTATTAATAATTCCTCTTGCAACAATCTTGGAAAGTATCTTGTTTGTTGTGTGGCAATCACCACATGATGAAAGGTTTTTGACAATTCTAATGGACATTCGTAGAGGTCTATTGATTACGCCGAAAGATCTCCATGTTTGCTACAATAACAACATTGACCATCATATCCAGTGTTATTCTTGGAATCTCTACAATTAATGAAGTGGACCAACTGCTAAAGGAGTGCTACTAAAACTTAGACTCCATCTTGGCCTCTACATAAATCAACAATCTTTTGGAGAGGTTCCTTTCAATTTCCAACACAATATCCTTGCGTGAGTTTAAATTATATGTCTGCCACTACACTAGCATAATTCTGCAAGATTAATTTACAATTACATGAAGTCGTCTTATGAAAACAATCCATCCACATGCCCCTAAGCTAGTTGTATGCAATCGCATTCCAATAATACTCCACTAAGTTCGATTCAACATTCACCAATGTGTTACATTTTTGTGGTTAGATTCACTATCTTTCTTGTCTAGAAATTCTTAATGGACCACATCTTCACTTGCTTTGTAATAAAGCATTTTCTGAACATAGTACATCATATAACCTTATGAAACCCTAACCTCTCCCACTAACTTGAGAGACCCGAGAATCTTCACATTTGTACCGATAATCATTATGCCTTTGATACAATACACAGAGCCAAACATCTAACTTATCATCCAACTTATCGATACATGTAACAACGAATAATTTGAATTTAGAAGATAAATCTAGAGAGGAAGCCACATCTAAATCTGCACCATTGAAGGCAAAACCATGTTACCCTACTTGTTCCTAACAATGGAAGATGACATGTATGGAGCCATGTCTAAAGAGAGGAAATTGTAAATAGAGATCAACTTCTCGATGTTTCTTTTATCAAAGAATGCTCAAATATTTTAATGTCGACACGGATATCTCTTTTAGGCATTTTGTCAAAGACTTGGCATGCATCCTCTACACAACCACATTTGACATACATATATTTTTTTCCAAGTTACATTACCTAGGGAAAACTCTTAAGATGGTACCTAGGGTAAACCCTAGAATCTTTAGGGCACAAGGTTGGTCAACATGTCACTTGCGGGGATTGAACCTAGGCGAGGACGATAACAATCTTTCCTCCCAACCACTTGAGCTAAACCCAATTGATAATGTGGCATACATACCTATAAGTGAGTTCCCAACAAAGACATCCAACCCAAATCCACTTTTAATGATGTAACCATGTGTTTGCTCACCACTTTACAGACGTGCCAAATGGGCACATTCTAGAATCATGCACAACATTATGACTGAGTCAAGGTTTATGCATACTCTTTGCATTTGAAAAATATAGCTAAGGCCTTGTTGGCATGCCCTTGTTGAGCATACCCAATGATCATTGCATCACATGACAATGCATTTCTACATTCTACTTGATATAGTGATTCTCAACGCGCACACACCAACAGTGTTAACCATGATAATAGGATCAAGCCTCACTTTGCCTAGAGTCATCTAATGAAATAGCCACAAGGCCTCATTGTCACTTAACTTTATTCCACTCGACATAGAGATTCTCAATGCACACACACCAATAGTGTTAACCATGATAATAAGATCAAGCCTCGTTTTTCCTAACATCATCTGATGAAATGGCCACAAGGCCTCATTGCCATCTTCACTCTACACATAAGAAGCAATCACAATGGCCACAAGATGACATCTCATTCAACAAATTTGTCAAGTAGTTAGCATGCAACTGTGAATTGCTTTATGTAATTCATTTTTTTAGCCTATAACAACCCAACATTGTAACCAGCCTATGTTACTACTCTGTAACATACACAAATGCCTCCCTTGGCCATCCAGGTATTCAAATTTCAAAATTCTTCCTTAATCTTACAATTTGGGCAATCTAAACCCGAGGCTATTTAACCCAACTACACCATGTATGATTATTACATATAAAAATTCATGATTGCAACGAAACAACATCCATATAAAACAATTACCCAAATTGCAATAACAAAAAGTTAACCATATGAACAAGTTATAGTAGGAATCCAATATACACAATTATCCATTACATTGTTTAATCTCATATGTTTTGCTAGTTACATGAACTACTAGCAATTGGAACAAGGGAAACATAGTCAACATACATATGGAATCCTGCCTCGTAAAGAGTATTAAATTCCACCCTAGGTTCTTGCATCCCCTTGATACCCACAACCCAATTATGCATACTTAGCTTCATTGAAGCTTGGTTTACATAGCGAAGGTAGAATCATGCCCTCTATCCCATGAAATGATTGTTGTAACAACATCTGAACTTGCACATAATTATCCTCTAGAGAGTCCATAGCATATTCCTGGAACATGATAGAGCGACAAATGTTAAGTTTTAGTATTTAAGGAATAACTAATTAATTTCTTTGTTTAGTGGATACACTTGGGAAATAGCTCCATATGAATGTTTTTCCCCCGAGTCATAAGTCCTAGCTCATGTAGGGGCCACCCCGACATTGGGTAATGGAACAACAAATGTAAATTAGTAGCTAAAGGTTATCAAGCTAGACCTCTCTTCACTACATGGCATATCCAAAATTAGCACATGAATGCTTTGAATTGTTGGATATTCAAATTGCCTTCCCAAGAACTTGCATGAACTCAACAATTGCATGGAGGAACATGTGCCATTACAAGACACTTAGGAAAACACTTAAGGAACACATAAGGCAAAGAGGATTGGAGGGCTTGGAAGAATGGCACTTGGACATCAATAATAAAATACTATTTATTTTGAACTCACACTACTCCTCATGTCGATTCATTACCCACATGGTGCTCCTACAAAATATTACCCCAAGTGCACCTTAATTATTATTATTTACAACAATCCAAATAAAGTCAAAATTGAAGCATACTTACTGTACCTAGTATATGTCTACCATCCCCACTTCACTAAGTTTCACCATCTCACATACTCGATATCTTGCCATCTTTTGTATGGGCCTTAGCCTTTCTTTGTGCACCTAAAGTATTGAAGTACACCTCATGTCCCAAGGTTTGTATATAGGGTATTGCAAGGTGGACAATGTTGATTTATCTGACCCATACATCGAAATGGCAGGGTTGTTGACCTAATTAATCAAACAAGGATTCACTACATTTTTGTGCAAGTATGTGGTTTCATCATTTATCCCACCATCCTTAAAATAGAGATTTGAGACTAGGGAAAGATAATTTTAGATGAAATCTTGCACCATATGATTGACCACCAAACTAACAATAAATTTTGTCTTCATTTTTTTATCTTCACCTTCGTTTCCAAGGTGTAGATTTGAATTTCCAGTTGGTTTATTTGGAGTGTCCCCTGTTCTGGAGGTACAAAGCTCAATACCATTTTTATGAAATCCAAGAGCAATTCATCAAGATGCTCAAGTAGGTTATATTTTGGGAAGGGAACCCAATACCCTTACTCTAGAGGCAATGAATTTGTAGATTTGAATTTCGAGTTGGTTTATTTGGAGTGTCTTCTGTTCTGGAGGTACAAAGCTCAATACCATTTCTATGAAATCCAAAAGCAATTCATCAAGATGCTCAAGTATGTTATATTTTAGGAAGGGAACCCAATACCCTTACTCTAGAGGCAATGAATTTCTGACCAGGAAAGGACAATGTTTTGAAAAAAATTGTTTCACATATATCATAGCATATGGCTAAGGTAAAACTGTTTTACTAACCTAGGATGATAGGTGATTTTCTTGTCATTATTTAAAGAAAGCTCCACAAAAAGCTATTAAGAAACATTTAGCTTTTATGATTCTAGTCTTTGCATCAAGCGAAGCAAAAACCTTTAAAATGTGCTCTTTCATGTCTTACCTAATATAAAAACCATCTTACCTAATATAAAAACAAAAATCATTTAAAGATTTTCTAATAGAATCACATTATCTAATATAAAAACCAAGATCCTTTAAAGAATTTCTAATAGAAGCACATTATCTAATATAAAAACCAAAATCCTTTTGCAATAAATCTTGGATGCGTCTTCTAGCATTATATTGTGGAGGCCTGGATATTTTAGGCCTTGCAATTAAAATTGCGTACTAAACCATTTATTCTTTTTATCTCGTGACTTTGAAGTTGACTAGTCCTTTCATAAGAAAAATTTTGCTCAATGAATATTTGATTATCTCATAAACCTAACTTTTACTTTCTTGATATTAAAGGTTATGCGAGGTATTGCTTCATAACATTCTTTCACTCCATTCAATAAATGGAAAGAAAATATGTTATTTGACCAAGAATAACACCACCATCTCTATAAAAATGAAAGGAAACTCCTTGATTCTCCTCAAGATTGACCTTTTTCTCGTGTAGGAAAAAGTGATCAATAAGATGGCTTTACCATCAATCCAATGTATTAACCAAATAAACTTGCACCAAAAAAATGACAACCACGAAAAAGAATCCAATGTATTAACCAAATAAACTCACACAATGTATTAACCAAATAAACTCACACAAAAAATGACAACCACAAAAAAGAATCCAATGTATTAACCAAATAAACTTGCACAAAAAAAATGGCAACCACAAAAAAGAATCCAATGTATTAACCAAATAAACTCGCACAAAAAAAATGACGACCACAAAAAATAATCCAATGTATTAACCAAATAAACTCGCAAAAAAAATGACAACCACAAAAAAGATGTTAACATATGACTAAGTTTGTAAAAATTAATAAAAAACCAAAAAAAAGGTAATATATGACTTGATGTAAGTCACCTTGCAAAATTTTATCCACAAAATCTGTCATCATATCTATCCAGTAAGTAGTGGCCTTACAACATTCTAAGGCTATGTAATCATCCATGGCTCAGGGTCTCTTCACAATATTGCACCAACCATCATCCACAAATTAATTCAATATATAAGCAAAGGTTTTACAATTGTCGTTTCAAGATGGCCATAATGACTCCAAGGTATCCAAGTTATTTATCACACCTATGTAGTTAGTATAACTCTCAATAAGATACACGCCTTGCTTTTTAGGACAACAATGACAACACCTTTTAGCAGATGGAATTTTATATATTCAATGCAATTGCAATTAGTAACAGTTAGCAAAGAATGAAAATCTCCCTAATTTTACTCATGAAAGAAGGCTTTCCCTTCTCCCTCCAAGATATGATTATTAATTTAAGTTTGTCACCTTGTAAAATTTTATCCACAAAATCTGTCATCATATCTATCCAGTAAGTAGTGGCCTTACAACATTCTAAGGCTATGTAATCATCCATGGCTCAGGGTCTCTTCATAATATTGCACCAACCATCATCCACAAATCAATTCAATATATAAGCACAGGCTTTACAATTGTCGTTTCAAGATGGCCATAATGACTCAAATATCCAAGTTATTTATCACACCTATATAGTTAGTATAACTCTCAATAAGACACACGCCTTGCTTTTTAGGACAACATTAACAACACCTTTTAGCATATGGAATTTTATATATTCAATGCAATTGCAAGTAGTAACATTTAGCAACGAATGAAAATCTCCCTAATTTTACTCATGAAAGAAGGTTGGATTGGAAGATTTAGAATTAATGGCTTTCCCTTCTCCCTCCAAGGGATCAATTTCCACATCGTGACATAGTTCATAGTCTACCCCACTCTTGTGACAGTCTATCTGCAATCATAATTGTACCAATTCCCCGAAACTTACCCTTTCAATCAAAATTTCATTCAAAATCATTTTCAATGTGATTAAATATGACACTACCATGTTTTTATGTTTTGTATTTGTCTTTCAACAGCTAAATTGTCCCTCGTCCTCTTGGAGAGCAACCAATTCCTAAGATTAGGAAAGCGAGATATATATGCAGCTTATGACAATTGTATTCAAATATGTAACAGTTTTACTACAAGAACCATAGTGCAACAAGGTAATATTTTATTAATGACTCCATGATTTGCAGACTTACAGTTGGGAAAAGATATCATCCATAACCTTCGTTTGCATTCAATTTAAATAATACAACACAGGTAAAAGATATTAACCACATTTTCTATCTGATTTGTAAGTTGCTCACAACCACATCGAGAGTTGAGGAGTTGGATAAATTCATAGATGGATATGTAGAAGCACTTCCAAATAACCACCTAACTATCTATTGGACTTCCTTTTCAGCAATACTTTCAACGAAGTTTGAGCATGCTAATTGTTGAGGGCCTATGTTCGCGAGATATATATGCAGCTTATGACAATTGTATTCAAATATGTAACAGTTTTACTACAAGAACCATAGTGCAACAAGGTAATATTTTATTAATGACTCCATGATTTGCAGACTTACAGTTGGGAAAAGATATCATCCATAACCTTCGTTTGCATTCAATTTAAATAATACAACACAGGTAAAAGATATTAACCACATTTTCTATCTGATTTGTAAGTTGCTCACAACCACATCGAGAGTTGAGGAGTTGGATAAATTCATAGATGGATATGTAGAAGCACTTCCAAATAACCACCTAACTATCTATTGGACTTCCTTTTCAGCAATACTTTCAACGAAGTTTGAGCATGCTAATTGTTGAGGGCCTATGTTCATGCCTCCATAAATGATTTGATTGGGAAAAATAAGTTTCCATTCCCTAAATGAGGCCCATAACACAGTTGAAAATACTTTGAAAAGAAGATCATCCATTTCAAAAAGATTTAATATAATTAAAAGAGATTAACTAAATTAACTGTAAGAGTCTAGGTTAATGTGGTCATACATAGCCCCCATTTGTAGGGGTTGCATTTGAGGAATATCCTGGAAGGACATAAATGCACAGTACTTGTTGAGGATTCCAGTAACTTTCATTTTGTGGCTTTCTGTAGAGGCAATGTTAACAAAACCAGGCTTCATGCTCATTTTGTAGCGAATTTCTAAATGCAAATTTTATTTATTAAAATACTTCTCATAAACCTCCAAGGAAATATTTTTTAGAAACATGCAAAAAAATAATCTACTTTTGTGTAAAGAGGCCTCCCTTCAGCAAATGAGACCCATCAGCACATCAAGCATGAAAATGCATCCAGTCTACATACACTTAGAAACTAGTCAAAGCACATCCATAACTATACAGACCAATGCATCATATAACTATCCTGCAATATAAAACAGGCTCCTCCTAGATTGTAGCTTGTAGCTTGAAAAAATGTAAAATGGTACACCTCGGTTAAAATTTGAATTTGAAAACATAGCTTCTACAATGAAAAGCATGTGTTGTGTATGAGACAGCAAACAATCAAATTTCTGGATGTGCTCTTCGCAATTTCCTATTTTTTTCTAGTCACAACAACTGTCCAATAGATGCAGAACATAACTGTTTTAGAACAAGGAAGCAGCTTTCACATGGTTAATACGCTCAACCATCTAAAAATAGTATCAAAGCCCATTGTTTAAACTGGAGACTAACCAAAGTACAAACCCAAAGTCACCATGTTCTATGGCTCCTGTAATACAAGTTTGCAGATGAAAGAAATCACTAAATAACTTAAAAATTGTATACAACTATAGCAAAAAATGAAATAAATAGGCATTATAACTGCTACGAGGATAAATGATCAAAATCATGTAGAGATCGAGCATGATGAGGCCAGCACAAAATCCGGCACATGGGTCTCACATGGGCTTCATGAATATACATACCTCTGTAAAGTAACTCTTCTGAATCCCCCAAAAATTAATATAGAACTCCAATGATAATATTAAGGAAGCAAATGGGCATTATAACTGCTATAACTATAAAGATTCAAAATCTTGCAGGGCAGGTAAACTCAGTATAGAAATTGAACATATGGACTAGACATGAGATCTTGTGCATGATATTAGCATGGGCTCTCCAAATATACATACCTCCAAAAAGTGACTCTTCTGAAGCCCCAAAAAATTAAAATAGAACTTCAATTATCTCTCTGGTAAAATGGGAGCTTCAAGTACTGAGACCATGGTTAACTGCCTTAATCCTCAATAAGAAGACAATCTTTGATCGTCATGTCATCAATAATTGCTTCACGAGGTACCATAGTATGGAGGGATAGATGCACCTGTGGTACCTATTGTAGGCAATCCAGGTTGGCTAGACTGTGGAGGTTGAAAGGCTGTATACTGGTTATAATGGGGGTTGTACTGTGTTGGTGCTACAGCTCCATGAGCAGCAGATAGCCCTGTATATGCAGGTTGTCCTGCAAATGTAGGTCCATATAAAGGTTGTGTAACATAAGAAGATTGTGGAGCATATGAAGGTAGCCCTGTAGGATATGCTTGTGGAGTAGGAGCTAGTTGTGGCCTTGGATATGATGGAAAGTTTGGGTTCATTGCTGCATAACCTGGCTGTACCTGCTGTACCAACTGTACTTGGGAGGATGGCATAGGCTGTGAAGCAGCTTTCTCTTTCTGGCCCTCGACTGCAAGTTTCACAGTAACTGACCTTCCCTACATGTCAAAGCACAAGTAAAGATTCCAAACTATAACTTTCCAATGAAGTCAAGCCTATCCCTTAAATTACCCAAAAAAATATCAGCTCAAGAGCCATTGAAAAATGCATAAAATTACCCAAAAAAAGATCATCTCAAGAGCCATTAAAAAATGCATAGTTCTGTTCCTTACATCAATGTTTCTGTTTGAATCCTCAAGAGCCCTCTTGGCTGCTTCAACAGCCTTAAATGTCACAAATGCAAAACCCCTGTTTGAAAAAAATGTTTCAGAGTTGAAATATAGAATGATATTGCCAAACTATATATAGGACTTAAGTATCATATATAAAACCTTCAGATAGCAGAATTACAAGAAACTAAAGTTTCCACTTCATAATTTCAATTTTAGCCAAAAACTAAATTACCTGGATCTGTTTGTATTCTTGTCATATGCAACAGAACCTTCCTCTATTTCTCCATACTGTGAAAAAATAGATATGAGTGCCTCGTTTGATGTCTCATATGAAAGGCCACCAATGTAAAGCTTCCTCTGTGACGGATCTGTAGTTTGTGTTGGATTGGTGCCAACAGTTGCTAGATTGCATACAGTAATTCGACCCTGCAGACTCAACACCCCACATTAGAAAACTATTCTTATAATCTGAAAGAAGCGGAATAATAAATCAGTCAAATTGCTAACATGCAACTAACAAAAACAGCAGCCCCTGCCAAAACTATTGGCTGGTTTCTGAAAATATTATTATTGTTCTGCAAAGCATCTTATGGAATGGAATAATTTGAATGACATTCCACCAGGATAACTCATAAATCTTGCATCTACTAAAATTCCAATATCAAAATTTAATACTAAGTTTCCAATAATCTTAACATTGAACTAGAAAGCGTGTCACAAGAATGCAGCAACATGAATAGCATTGCACCTAGACAAAACAATGGTGGATCTTCCATCAACTTAAATTTCTTGCAATACATGAAAGTTAAAATCAGCTTCTTGTGCATGCCTTTGGGCAACACTAATATACTATTGACAAATAAAAATACACATCACAGCTTGACTCTCGTATCAATGACTCGGACACAATCACACAATCTCTACCAAAGCAGGCAACATTAAAAAGTAGCTACACAACCAGCATTTCACAGTAAACTTCTAATTCAAAATGTTATGAATATCTAGAACCAGGACTGACACTTACATCAATAGTCTTGCTAGGTTCCTGCAAAGCCCTCTGAGCAGAATCCATATGCT
>SNQJ01S0017539.1:16134-26145 GCA_010110895.2 Picea sitchensis | reverse complement strand
TGCTACAGACAGTTTTCACTTCGCATTGGGTGATACCACATCCAATAAACATGTTTTGTTGGCTAGTAAGTTGAGCACAAGGCTTGTTGGTCAGCATGAATTAGAAGGTCAAACAAGGGAACAACTACTTTTATTAGGAAGCAATAAGCACTGTAGCCAGAGAGAAAAGGAACTTGCAGTCATATGATCTTACTAAACTCTATTATAATACACAAGCTCACTGTTACAGAAGCTTTTCAATTTGCATTTGGAGTACATATGCATCCCATGACCACAATTTATTAGATAGATATTTGGACAAGACACTATTGAACTGATCGATGTTGGGATCAAAAGCCTTACAATTAAGTATGTATAATGGATATCATGAATAAGCATGACATGCAATGCAACAGTTAGTCGTAATGGACAATCGAGTAATCATAGAGCCAAAGGAGCTGTGTTGATCACCCTAAAGAGTAGTTATATAAAGTGAAGTACTTGGGATATGACCAGGTCATGTCCATTAATACCTAGAACCAGCATTGTAAGTTAATCAGTCTTTTTTATTTGAGTTGGCAAATATCAGGGGTCAAATGTTACTCTCTGTTTATAGACACCAGCGTTCTCAATAGGGACTTGAGATCTCTGCACCAGCTGCCTTCAAATTTTCAATCAGCATGGTCTATTGTATTTCATTTCATTCACAACAGTCCCAGTGACCCAAGGCACTCTACAAATCACCCTCCCCAAAACAATCCAAAAAAAACATTGAATGGGGGAAAGGAGGTTGAACACTAAGAGCCCCGTAATATGCCTCTGAGTGCCCTGAGGAGAGGCCATACCCTATATATAGCTGAAAGGGTAAAAAATGGACTTCATGAGAGATGAATGGAACCTATAAATTGTAATTTGAATCGACATTGCAAGTGAACCGGACAAGAACAAATAAAATCAATAATTTTAAAAAAGGCACAGTCTCCTATCAAGCTGACCAAATATAACCAAAGACTATACTTACGCGTTAACCAGGAGATTAACCACTTGTTCTTTGCTCAAGGGTGCCAAAAGCTGCCTCAGATCTTCTTCGGAAACCTCAACTAGCCCACCATTGCTTCCGTCATCTAATTTTCTCTTCTTGCCATCTCCACTCTGCTCCATTGTTTTCAAACAGCGCCAATAATCTTGCACTGGTTGACAGTAATAGTATATAGCCTACAATGGAAAACAACTTCAAACCCTCAAACAATGTACCCAGTAGATTCAAATGCTTTGGCTAGAGCCACCAGCCTATTCAAACCCAAATAAAAGCACGCCTTAAATCAATAAATACTATTGAAGATCACCTCCAAATTTGACTGCTAGACCCAAAGTTGAACCAAAATAGAGGAATCCAGTTGAAGGGAACCTCAAAATCCACTAAGATACAATACCCAACTTCAGGAAAACGTCATATACCACAAAATCTGCAACTCCGAACTAATTCGAAACCCACTAAATCGTTCACAAATCCGGATGGGAAAAGACGGACTTAATAACCATCAATAATCACATCAAAAACCTCCGGACTCCCGAATGTGAAACAAGAAATGAGACCAGAAAAAATCACCGAAAGCCCTCTGAACCCCCCGAATCCGAACCGAAAATTAAAACCAACAACGAAATAAAAAGACCTGCTAGAAATACTGGGGTTCCAAGTATTATGAAGATGCAGAAAACATCAATCTGCAAGTACAAAAACCACTGCTAAACCCCGCATCCGGACACCAAATAAAAAGATCTTAGAAAGAAATAATTACCTCCAAACCCCGAAAGACAAATTAAAACCATAATAACATTCAAAACCCAACAATAAAAATGTACAGCTAAAGTTGAGTCTATTGACTTACGCTTAGGTTTAGGCACAGGAATGAATGAAATATCCGCAGTCTAAACAATTCGCAATGCCAACATACACCATTTCTTTAATACCATGCAAAAACACTGGAATCTTTATATTAGCGTATGCATGATGCCATCTTTATTCAAATTCAGGAGGTCAAAAATTGGGGCCGATATCAATGCCCGGGCCAAATTTTGTTTATAAAGTTTTTCCCTATAGCTTGCCTTTGCACAGTCAAATGTCAAAAATAAATTTACAATCATTTGTGATATATATCATTTTCCAATATTGGTTTATTGATAATAATACAGTATTTGGGCTATGTATTTACCATCTTTCTTAATATATCTAAGGGCTTTTCTTAAACTTTTAGAGTGGGCTTGTATTATGTATATGGTTTTTTTGGTGCTATAAATGTATATGGCTTTTCTTAATCATGGGCATGTATCACTGTAATTCCATATAAAACTTTAAGGATTGAATTCCATATAAAACTTTAAGGATTGAATTTATATCAATGATATGAGTATTTATTTTAATGAACATCTTTGTCTAACATTCTAGTTAAAGATACATATCCACAAATAATTTGCCATGGACTTAAGGGTCTTGCTCAAAATTTGTATTTTTGACTTTTTCAGTTGTGTGGCATAGTTTTGTCCCATGTTGTTCCTTGTGAAGGAATAATGCCAAAAGATACTTATGAAGGTTTTTACACCTTCCCGCTTTAGACTTACATGAAAGAATTCATTAAAAAGAATTAAATGGCAAGGCATTTTCAAATTAAACAATGATATTTACTTTGAAGTAAAATAAACAACATGCCCAAAGGGGTTGGATCTAATGGTGGAAAGTGAGGAGTTTTCATCGTTGGGCAAGGTTCAATTCCCATGAGGGCTTTACCTGGAGCCATGGGGGCACCTTGAGGTAGTGGTCGAATGTGTGGTTGCACCCAGAGAAACTATATTAAATGGTATCATGACCTATGCACATATAAGTGGATCAAATCCCACCCCCATGTCCTTCAAATTTTAAGCCCAAAGGAGTTGGACCCAATGGTGGAAAGCGAGGAGTTTTTCACTGTTGGGCAAGGTTCAATTCCCGTGAGGGCTTTACCTGGAGCCATGGGGGCACCTTGAGGTAGTGGTCAAACATGTGGTTGCACCCAGAGATACTATATTAAATGGTATCGTGACCCGTGCACACATAAATGGATCAAGGCCCACCCCCATGTCCTCCAAAATAAAAATGTAACAAATATTAAAAGGATAGAGCATAGCTCTGCAAACCCTAGTTCTTCATTGCAGCCCTCCTTCTATGTTGTATTGGCTCTTGTTCCAACGGCCTCTCCAGAACTGGATCCTCTTCCGGATTTTGAAGATGAAGTTGTCGCTTTCAAGGCATTAGTTGGATCTCTAGAGAACCCCCCTTCTCTCCCAATGTTCTCTCGGTTCGTGAAGAAACTAGATCAAATTCCAGAAGTAGTTATTCCACGCATTGTTGCTCGAAGAAAAGCCCTATCCTTCGCTACTAGAGTGTTTGTCAGTCAATTCATGGGGTTATGGTCGTCTCCTCGTCAAATAGATCTTTGGATTGAGCAGAATTGACACCTTCTGATTCAGGGGTGCATGAACCATTTTTTCTGCGGTAAGGGTTTTTACATTTTTTATTTTGAGCATAAAGAAGATAGAGATCTCATTTTTAGGAATGACCCTTACTTCTTCGGCCCTAGAGGTTTATATCTAAAGAAATGGATCCCATACTTTGACCCAGAGAATGATATTCCCTCAGTCGTCCCAGTATGGGAGCGGCTTCTGCTCCTTCCATTCCATTCTTGGGGGGATGAAGTTCTAAAAAGTATTGGGGATACCTTGGGGAAATTCATCGATAGAGCTGAACCCAAGTCCAATATGTACTCTTGTGTTAGGATCTGTGTGGAGGTTGATCTGGAAAAAGGACTCCCATAAGCAATAAAACTAAAGCTGGACAATTGGACCTACATCCAGAAGCTGGACTACGAACAACTCTCGTTTAAATGTAAGAGTTTCCATGAATATGGCCATTTTACCAGAGACTGCCTAAATAATAAACAAGCTTGGGAAACAGAGGCTTCACAACAGGAACAAGGATGGTAGCAGATCAGGAAGAAAGCTAATACTAGTAAAGGGGTTGGTTTCAGCCCCGGGTCATCAAGGTCTGCCCTTAAAGCGCGAACCTCTCATTCATCCCCTCCATTATTTGAAAAACCCCCTTCAAAGAATTCCATCCCCACTCCTTCCACCTTCATACCCCCCTCTCCCTCCCGAAACTCTTTTGAAATCTTGGGTGAACCCGCTTCTAAGCAAGCTCCTCCAGTCGGTCCAATGCTGGAACCTCTAGCACATTCTTCCTCTTTAGCTTTAGAAAGAATATTTGAAGAATCAGGTGAAGAGGAAAGCTTCCGCGAAGTCAATCAAGAAGAGGATATGCAAGAACCCAGAGAAATTCCACCCCATGAGATTTTTCCTTCAAAATAAAACCAAGAAACAGATGAAGGGGGACATTATTTGGATAAACCCAGAAATTTTGGGCACAGAACTAACAAAGAAGTCACAGAAGAAGCAACATAAAAAGAGAAGGCTCAAGGCAAATAACAATCCATAGAAAGCTCATTGAACACCTCAAGTCGCAGAGGAGGAAATAAAGGTTCAGATCTTTCGGTTCATGGCAATCAGGCCTCTTCCACCCCTCGTTAATGAATTTCCTCTGGTGTAATTGCAGGGGCTTTGGTAACAGATCCAAAGCTGAAGCCCTAAAAGATCTCAAAGTCCTAGCCAAACCCTCTGTAATTCTCCTCCAGGAGACAAAAATGGAGGAGTCAATCATTTTAGAAACAACAACAAAAAGCCTACAAAAATTGTGGTGGAACGATTGTCAACTCTCACGGTGCCTCCGGAGGAATTGCCACTCTCTGGGATGAACATATATGGAACCTAGAGGTAAGTCTAAATACCCAACATTGGCTTCTTACAGTTCTTAAAAATAGAGATTCTAGCAATAATATTTCAGTTATCAATGTCTATATGCCTAATACCTATTCGGATAAAGTTTCCTGTTGAAACTCCCTTTCTGCGCTCAAAACTTCTATGGATCTTTCTTCTTGCATAATCGGAGGCAATTTCAACACCCATCTTGACTCATGCGAAAAAAAAGGAGGTAGTAACGTCAGAGATCCTTTCTCTGAGAAACTATCTAATCTCATCTCGAATTGGGATCTTCAGGATGTTAAACCCTCCAAAGGGAAATATACTTGGAACAATAGGCACTATGGTCTCTTCCACATAGCAACTCATCTAGATCGCTTCCTTATTAGTAGTAATTTCCTTCTCTCCCCCCTAGAAATTTCCTCCCACATTCTTCCTTCATCCATTTCCGATAACAAGCCTATCTCTTTGATATTCAGTAATCCACAGAACTTTGACCCCCTTCCTTTTCGTTTTAACCCCCTTTGGATTGATAATCATGTTGTCCCTCCTCTCATTCAGCAAGCGTGGTCCTCCCCCTTGTTTGGGTCTCCCAATTACATATGGGAAAGCAAACTAAAGGCAATAAAACTATCTCTCAAGAATTGGGTGAAAGCCTCCTTCACTCATATGCATCAAGAAAGACTCGAGAAGGTTGAAATCCTATCAGGTATCCAACAAATATTAGAAGAAGAAGAAGTCACCAAAACGCTTCTAATCCAAGAAAAAAAAGCTTATCAACAACTTCACTATTATTTATGCAGAGAAGAAGAACACTGGAGATTGAAGTCAAGAAGTCTATGGTTAAAAGCAAGGGACTCAGATACTTCATTTTTCCACAAACAAGCTCAAAATAGGAGGAAGAAAAATATAGTTACAAGCATCATCTCAAACTCTAGGAAACGACTTGATACCTTCAAGCAAGTTAAGGAAGCAACTTCTTAGCACTTTGAATCTCTTTATTTACAACCAAATGAGGAAGGATCGAAAAAGGACACACAAGCAATGCTCGACAATATCCCAATTCTTATCTTTGAACATGACAACATTCAATTAGTTAAGGAGATAACTAAAGAGGAAATCATCAAAGCAGTGTGTGACATGGACCCAAACAAAGCCCTTGGGCCTAACAGTTTTTCAATTAGATTCTATCACTTTTTTGGGGCCATCATAAAGCGAGACCTCAAGAAAATGTTGAACTATACCTTACAAAAACATAAATTGGGAGGCGCAACAAACTCAACCTTCTTAGCCCTCATTCCCAAAGAATGAAATCCCTCTAACTTCTCTCGCTTTCGCCCTATTTCCCTCTGCAATTCTTCCTACAAAATCCTCACAAAAATCATAGCAAACTATTTAAAACCCTTGCTCTCCAAGCTCATTACTGAAAATCAAGGAGGCTTCTTAAAAAACAAATAGATTACAGATAATATAGTTCTAGTTCAGGAAGAAATTAATTCCAACATGAAAGGCAAAGACCCAGGAATGGTTATCAAAGTGGATATGGCGAACGCCTTTGACCATGTCAAACACTATTTCATGTTCTTAGTCCCAAAAGCCTATGGTTTCTCTGAAACTTTTATCAACTTGATCAAGGCCAACATTGGTTCTCCTTGGATAACCCCCTTGATAAATGGTCATCCTTCCCTTTTCTTCAAAGCTAGCAGAGGTCTTAGACAAGGTTGTCTCCTTTCTCCCTTTATTTATATACTTTTAGTTGATTCCCTCGATCGAAAATTGGAAGAAGAAAGAAGGTTAGACAGGCTTCCGGGGTTACTAATTGGGAGGGGGGTCAAGGAATTAAACCATTCTCAATTTGCAGATGACACTCTTCTCTTGGGGGCGGCTACAACAATCATCACCAAGCATTTTCAGAAAGTTTTAGTCTCCTTTCTCTCTACTTCTGGAGGAAAATTGAACTCAACCAAATGTAAGATCTATGGCTGGAATGTTTCGGGACACATCAAAGACCATATCTCCATAATCTTTGGATTCCCCATCATCACTACTTTGACCCACTTCAAATATCTAGGCATGCCAATTTTCCTAAACTATTATGGTTTTATTGCCTGGAAAGATGTTATTGACAAAATTCTCTCAAGGATTCAAAGTTGGGGAGGACATTGGCTTAACCCAACTGGAAAAACGATGCTCCTCAAGTCTGTTCTCTCCTCTCTCTCCATCTTTCAATGTTCTGGTGTGCTTGCTCCTAAAGGCACCCTTGAAAAAATCTCCGGAGCACTTCAAATTTTCTCTTGGGATGGGGGGGAAATTAATACAAAGAAATTTCACCTTCTCAAATGGAAATAGGTTTTCCAACCCCTCAACAAAGGAGGCCTAGCTATCAGAGATCCCAGCGTAATGAACTCATATCTAGGAGAAAATCTTGTCTGGTGTCTAATCTCAAGCCCTTCAGAATGGTGGAAATATGCTCTTGTTGCCAAATACTTCAACTCCTGAAGACTGCATTGCTTGGATGCCTCCCCCCTCAACTCCCTGGTTCCCCAATATGGCATCTCCTGAAGCACTTTGGTCAGCTCATCAAATATAAACTCTCATGGGCCCGTGTAATCGATCACAGATAAATGTTTGGACATATCAAATTTTGGATCTTGAACCATTAGGAATGCAAGACTCCCTTCACCCCTTGAAAGAATAGTGCTTCTCCAAAGATATTCTCCTTCTCAAAGACTTATGCACCCGATCCCCTGATGGTGATTGGATCAACTGGAAACCGTTGGACACCCCTACTCCCCTTCACCCTTTGGTCTCCCTCTTCTTCAATATGTTGGCAGGTTGTGCTCCCACTAATTCTCATCATCTCAACTCTCGTAGTTGGGGCCACTGTAGTTACATAGTTAAAGCAGGTTACTCTCTCTTTCAATCCTCCATTCAGGGCCCTCTAGTCTCCAAAATTTGGAAATAGATATGGTTTGGTCCTTCTCTTCCTAAAATCAATATCTTTTGTTGGTTGATGGTTCATGGAAAAATCCTAACTTCATAAAACTTTCAAAAACAAGGAATAATGTGTCCTTCACAATGCCCCCTCTATCTCGTTGCCTCATAATCCATCCCTCACCTATTCTTGGACTGCTCTTTCTCTTCTCAAATTTGGAATCTTCTCTACCTCCCTCAACCCCCTTCACCAGAGAACTCAAATGATTTGTTCGTTTCTTGGAAACAGAGATATGTTGGCAACTTCAAAAATAAGAAACTTTTCTCTCTTTTATGGAGACAAATTCCCAAATTTGTATGTTGGGAAATTTGGATAGCAAGAAACCATGCAATATTTCGCGAAAATCTCCTTCCCCTGCAGCGCGTATTTACCAAAACTTGTGGCTTAATCTTTGAAGTCTTCTCCTCTAGATCAGTTCAGTTTGATCCGCCAAGTTTCTTAGAGCCAAAAGAAGAAGATTGGATTTCTAACATTTTGGGTCCAAACTATCCTAGACAGTCCCATTTACCAAAAATAGTTACCAAGAGGCAAAAATGGCAATTACGATTCAGGGATCCTGATTTCCTTGGTTGGAAATGACAAAAATCCTCTCCTATTCTCTTCTTCGATGGGGCTTCTACAAGTAATCCAAGGGCGGCAGGNATCTTTTGTCCATCAGAATCTATGATGGACAAAAGATCTTGGACTACTCTTGGGGTCTTGGAAATACAACTAATAATAAAGCAAAAATCCTAGCAGTTTACATGGGGCTACAAATCGCAAGATCCATAAATCTTCATGAGCTAATTGTTCTTGGAAACTTTGAACTAATTATAAAGGAACTTCTTGGCACTATCAAATCCAAAAATCAAACTACCAGTAATCTTCATTCTCGGATAAAAACCCTGAAATCTCAATTCAACAAGATCCAATTCTTTCATATCCTCCGCTCCCAAAATAAGGCAACCGACCAATTAGCAAAATCAATGAAAAATATGGAACATAGCCATCTCTTCATCAATCAAAATGAATCTCATGAGTGGCTCCCTTAAGAACTTCACATTGTGGTGATTTCTCCATTTTCACCTAGACCCTTTTTCTTGTAGTAGCTCTGTCATTCTCATCTCCCTTCCAGCTTAGCTCCTTCCCTCCGCCACCTTGTCTCTCCCCTACGGGTCCCACCTCCCTCTTGATTTGGACATCTAACACTTCTTGATTTTTGATGCATGCCTCCTCTCCCAACCGCATGGCTCCATAGTACCTCCCCTTCTCTCTCACATGCCTCACCCCTCCACTTCTTATCCTTTGCACATTTGCTTCACATCCCCCCAGTACTTACTGATGCTTCTTCCCACTGCCATGGCATCATCGTTTGTGATCTCCTCTACAAACGAGCATTCTGGCATGTGGGAAACCCATATCTCATGTCTTCTCAAGCCTGCAAATGGTAACTACTCATCGTTTTTATGGATTCAGCTCTGTCTTCCCTCATAGAAGTATTCACAATTCTACAAGGAGTTTCATGCTTTTGTGTTTCCGCGTTCCCACTTAATTATGTGGAGGAGATCCAGAGCCCCTTGTTCTTGTCCTTCCTGCACTACTGAGGAGCTTCGAGACCAAATTCAGGATATGAGAGCTATAGTGAGAAACTTAGTGGATAAAATGGATTCGCGACTCCGGAAACTCCAAACAGAAAATTAGGAACTTTGGCGCCACAACGCAAATCTTCAGAACCAACTGCAATCAAGGAACACATGAATAACCAAGAGCTCGCAAGTGTTCTATGCGGAGTCAATAGAAATACCAGACATATCATCCTGCTCAGTCAACAAATGGGAAACCCCCTCGGTCGTCCTCAACATCCTGCAAACTCAAACGAATCAATCGATTCAAGGCTCCTATAATGTTCCTGACTTGGCTAGTCTAGGAAATGCTGCTAATGTGTGTGTAGGATCAAAGGTTTACAGCATATAAATGATCATACAAATAATAAACACGACAAAGGACTGCAAAGTTTGTATTATGATATCTATGTGGATTACAAAATGGCCGAATGCGGCTGAATAAACTGACAATACTCGACTAGATCAACAGACAAAGAATCTTAGCCAGAACACAAATAAGCAACTACGGCTGAATAAAATAACAACACTCGGCTAGATCAAAAGACAAAAGGATCTTAGCCGGAATACAAATAAGCAACTAAAAGATAA
>SNQJ01S0017538.1:43527-66897 GCA_010110895.2 Picea sitchensis | reverse complement strand
ATTATATCTAACTACCATAGTGGGCCTTATTTAATAATATAGTGGACCTAGTCCACCTTACATTGAATGGCCTCCACTATTATCACTATGGGCCCTTTGCCCCCCCAACTACCTCTTTAGCTACCTTACAACTTGGGTCATATTATTGGCAAGGTTGGTGTCCGGGTGGATCCTAAGAAGATTGAAGCCATGCAGGATTGGCCTCACCCCAAGACTATCAAAATCTTGCGTGGTTTTCTGGGTTTAACATGATATTATCGCAAGTTTGTTCAGAATTATGGAAAGATTGCAGTGCCTCTCACCACTCTACTTAAAAATAATTCTTTCACTTGGACTCCCAAAACTGATAAGGCCTTTCAAGCATTGAAGGAATCTATGTGCACTACTCTGATGTTGGCCCTTCTTGATTTCACAAAGGCCTTTGTCCTGGAATGTGATGCCTTCGGGAGAGGAATTTCACAAAGGCCTTTGTCCTGGAATGTGATGTTGGCCCTTCCTGATTTCAAAAAGACCTTTGTCCTAGAATGGTTACCATTAGCTAAATGGTGATACAACACTTCTTACCATACAACTACTCGCAAGAATCCTTTTGAAGTAGTATATGGACAAAAACCACTTTTTTTTCTCTCCTACATGCCAATTGTCTCAAAGGTCCAGGTGGTTTACCAAACACTTACACTTCGAGAGGCTATTCTTTGTACCCTCAAAGATAATTTGGTTATGGCTCTAAATCACATGAAGCAACAAACTGATCAAGGTCGCTCAGAACGTCAATTTGTTGAAGGTGACCAACTATTTCTTCATCTGCAACTTTATAAACAAACTTCACTGAAGGATGAATTTTTTCAGAAACTGGCACCCAAATTTTATGGTCCTTATACAATTCTCAAGCGCGTTGGACAAATGGCCTATCAGTTATATTTTCCTAGTTCTTGCAAGCTCCATCCTATTTTTCATGTCTCTTGCTTAAAGACGGCGATTGGAAGTAAGTTCCAAACTCAAACCAGCCTTCCCGAGTTGAATGAATAAGGATCCTTTTGGTCGCAACCACAAGTAGTTTTGGACCAACGTGAGTGTCGTATTCATCAGCGCAACACGAGGAAGTGTTAGTTCAATGGAAAGATACAACTCCAGTCGATGCCACTTGGGAGCTAGCTATCATTATGCAACAATTTCCTCATCTCAAGCCTTGAGGACAAGGTTGATTTTAAGGGGGAGGGCATGTTAGGGACCTAACCTAAATAACCCCTCAAGCGGGTAGAATAATACATTTCCATGTAATAAAGGTCAATATTAATAAGGCCTAGCAATAAGGAGGAACAAGTCAATTGTAAGAAGACCTAATAGAAGCTTTCGTTTCTAGAAGGATCTTCCTCTAGATTGTTATTTTGGATAGATATATTTAGTATAAATAAGAGTAGAGGGTATGATAAGTTTTGTCTTGGAAAATTATTGTTTATTATAAATAAAGGTATAATTCTTGTATTGTGGTTCCATATAATTTGTTGTTCTGCTATTATCTCTGCAATATTTCAGTATTTTGTTGCTATCTCAGTATTATTCTCTACATTATTTCTCTATTCTGCTAATTTAATAGATCCGGTACCTTACAGTCCCAGTGTGACCATTGCTACCTCTATCTTCATGTACTCCCCTTGTCTCCATTCTTTCGTTCTTTCTCTCCCCATTTGACATCAATGGAAAAGAGTAACTCCCTGTGAAAATATACCTTCTTTTGACAATATGTCTCCCCCTTTCTTCATGATTTTGATATTTCTCTCGTAATTTTTTTCTTTTTATCCCCATGTATTCTTTGCAAGATGTCATGTAGATCAATGTGTGGATTCTTGTATATGTTTCCTTTCCTCTCTTCTAGGGCTTCTTGTGCTTCCAACTATTGTAATCTACTGACATATATTAAAAGAGTTCATATCAAAGTTCATTCATCACTTTATTTCAAGTCTTCATGGCTTGTCATGTCTTCACTGAGCTAACATCAATGACATAATCATTCAACAATTTTCCTTTGAAAATGCAACTCTTTCTGACAGTTTCTCTCCTTCTGTCTTGTTCTGCCTCTCACAGCTTGCCTTCCTATGACTAACTGGTTCCACCTATGAACATGATTCTTGTATGAGTCATATACTTTAATAAAAATTCTTCTTGATGACAATGCCAATAGGTCTTTCTACAATTCCTCTTAATCTCATGGTTTCATCCACTATCATGTATCTTCTCTGGTTCATGTCAAGTATTGTCTTCTAGAACTACCAAATATATCATGAATTCACCTTTGTCAATATGTCACAAAATTGTCCATGAATCTACTACTCAACTATAGATAATGTTGACTAATCTTCCACTTCACTATTCTGAGAGCTTCTTTGAATTTGCTGCAGCTAATCAATACATATTCCTACTTTTCAAGTTGAATCAATTATGTCTACTAGTCTTCTTTGTCTCCAAATCAAACTCTGCAAGTCTACATGAAAAACTCTCCTTAATAAACCAATCCCTCATGAGACATTATGTACCTCTTCCATCAAACTATTTTGATTCTTCCTTCCCAAAATATGCAAACAAATACTTCATATTGCTCGAAAGATAGTTCTCTTATATGTAACTGTTGCTTAGACTCCTCTTCTTCAACATTCACATTTACTAGGGGTATCCAAGACAAATGACTTATAACAATATATAAGCATGCTCTGTTGCAAGATCATCCTTCTGAATTCTGATATCTTCCTCTTTGACCATATATTTTTCATGATTTCTCAACTCTATAAATCCTATGAGTATGATCTCTGAGAGTTCTTCATTCATCTTCTCTGGTTTTTTTTCTTTCCTTCTCTAAATTTTCTTATACCTAATATCAGTGTTTTCCTTAATGGAAGGCTTCATCATACTTATATAATCACAATCTATGTTCCCATAGTTGTGGAATTTGTAACATTCAATATTGTATGGAGCCACATAAACATTTCTTTCTTGAAAAATTCTTCCATAAGCTCTACAATCTACATCTTTATGTCCAAAGTTATTAAAATTAAAACAATAACCAGGAAAAAAATTTAATACATGGGAGCCAATGATCCTCTTTGTGACGTAGTCCTTCAAATTCATGCCTTAAGTGGTCACAGTGTTATCTTTTGTTGTTTCCTTCACAATGATTGAATATTCTTTGGTACCTAGAAGTACAAGGTCTTTTGTAATATTCTTCTTGATTCTTCTTCATTTGTAGAATGTTCTCCTTTGAGGAATCACATTCTTCCTTCTTGATAGGGCCTTTTATGACTTCCACATAACCCTTATCCTTCTTTTTATTCTTTCTTTCCAACAACCTATAAAATTTCTCTTCAACTTTCTTTACTAGCAATGTGGAGCTTCCTCTTTCTTCAATGCTCTTTCTAGAATTGACATTTTCATATTCTTTGCACGAGGCTTCACCGATGTATCCAAAACCTACTTTATCATATAATGAACTTTGACAACTGAGAATGTTTTCTAGTACTTGAGATATATTCAATTTCTTGTTGAGCTAGTCAACTTCAACCCTCAATGACACAACTTCTTCTTAAAGCTTCTCACAATCTTCTTCGTTCTTCATCATCTGGATCTTGATTACTTATTTTATTCTCTTTACTTCTTCAAGTTGGGTTTTAAAGGGGATGATTTTTTCTGCAAATCTTCTTTCTTGTTGACTGAATTCTGCTTCAATCTTGTTTAAGTCCTCATATCTCTCCTTAAGATGTCTTGTCAAAGTTTATTCTTTCTTCTCTACTTTCTTTATTAGTGATGCTCTTTCATTTTCCAAAAACTATTATTTTTCCAACTGATTTTTGAGAGTTTCTTCAATCAATTTGGGTTCTTCCAGTTGAACCTTTATATTTATGATAATCTTCTAGACTTCTTTAAAAAAAAAAAAAATAGCTTGATCAATTCTTCCTTGAGGGAATTGGTTTTCTTCCTTTATCCTTTTAGCTTGCTTAATACACAAATTAGTTATGCTTTAAGATATACTTCACCTTATTTTTCTGACATGATGAGCTTCTTTGTTTTTGTTCTATTTCATCATATTCATTCTCTTTATCAACATGTTGTGGTTTTGTTATAAGAGGAGATTCCTTGTAGTAGATATTATGTAGCTTATCCCAAAGTTCTTTGGCTGGTGAACATTGTTCCATTTTGAATTTTATTGAATCGGGTAATGCATCTAGGATGACATCCATTGCTATTTTTTTGTTCCTTTTTAATTCTTTCTTGGCTATAGTCTTCAGAGGTTTCTTTGAAGCAGTCTATCCTGTAATAAATGAGTAACAAACATCATACCCATGTGCCTCTGAAAATACTTTCATTATTCTATTCCATCTCTCATAGTCCTGACCATCAAACACTAGTGTTCCATTATGTGTGTAATCCATTATCTACCTTCTAGTGGTTAGATTGTATCTGAAGGACCTACTCTGATACCAATTGTACGTATATTCACCAATATTGAGAGGGGGGGTCAGTCAATATTGGAAACCTTTTACCATTTTAATCACAACATGTAAACATTAACTTATCAATAATGTATCACTTATGATTGAATTCAATATATCATAAAAATATAACCATAGATACACAATACACAATAATTTTACATGGAAACCCAAATAGGAGAAAACCAAATAACAATTTTAATATAATAATAATAATATAATAATAATAATATAATAATAATCTATTTTTAAGGTCACGGCCAAGCCAGCACACCAAATTGGTGTATGAGACCCCCTTGTTTGTGGGACAAGGGACCCCCCTCCGCCCAACGATTTGACTGGTAAAGTCTACGAAGGTATACATACCCTAACCCCCTCTGGATTTTAACCTGTGACCTCTTAAGAGGAAACACATGTTCTTAACCATATTCTTAACACATGTTTTGAATATTACATTCACAAGAATCACCAACTTCCAAGATTCTCTAGCACCAACTGGAATGAGGCACCAACCCTATGTTTACAGGATCCAACTTTAAGGAAGCTACAACTCCCTAAATGATCTAGCTCCAACTATAAGGAGGCTCCAACCCCCTAGTTTTATGAGAACAAATTCAAAGGAAGTTGCAACTCCCATGCAAGCACCAACCCACCATATGAAGACACCAGTATTCCCATGCATCACCCATCCTAACGGAAATATAAATAAGAGAGTATAATTGTCACTGTTACTATCATTGAATAGATCATCATCATCAAACCAAACTCAATCTATAATTGTTACTATCACTGATATTGGTACATCATCATCATCAAAACCAGATCCACTCAACAAATATATCAACATCATCAAAAATAGATACACCATAACTGATACATCATCATCATCAAATACTAGATCCACCAAAACTGATATATTTTCATCATCAAATATAGATACACCATAATTGATACATCATCATCATAAAAAACTAGATCCACCACAACTGATATATCATCATCATCAAATATGGATACACCATAACTTCTATATCAATATCATCAACTTGGGTCAATTGAGAAATTGGGTCCACACAAAGATTCTAGGTCCACATATAAACCCCAACATCACTTCTTAAATTTATCTCGGACACTTGTTTTGGACTAGTTTTTGGATTAGTCACAATTTCTATCTTCCAACAAGTATAACTTCATATGTGTAATGAATCAAGGTCTGAAACTTGTACCCAATATTCTTTGATATCTTCTCTAAAATTCCTCAAAGTTCCTCTCCTTGAATCATCACTGAAAAGGAGATATAGAAAATATGGAACACCTTCCTTAATTATGTCCTATTCGAGAGAGAAAACTTGTAGAGCATGCCACGTAATCAATATTTGACATCTGATTTTGAAATTCATAGAAAAAATACTACAAACCGTATTGTTTCCAATGCAATTCATCTAATATAATTTGGATCCTATATGAAGAAGTTATGATTGTTTTACCCGGAACACTTGTTTAAGACTAGTTATAGGACTAGTCAAAAACCCTATCTTCCATAGCGTGTATCTCCAAACATAAAATGACCCAGAAAATGAAATTTGTACTACAGGTACCTTGATATTTATTCTTGATATCCTTCAAGTTTCACTATTTGAATCATTCTATAAAAACCGTTATAGATAAAATGGTAAGATAACCTTTAAAAATATATACCTTATAACACATCATCAGAAGACTTCATATTCCCTTGGAATTTCACCCTTCTTCATTTCATATTCCCTCTAAAATTCACTGCCAATATTTTGGTAAGAGATCACAAGATTTAATGGTTAAAATGGGAGGTTCTTAATGTGTATTTATACCCTTCGAAGCACCTTCTTTACTTGACCTTGAGGTGACTTGAAGCTTGTTGTTTGCAACAATGTTTACTCCTTTACTTGACTTTGGGGCCAACGTATAAATTATTGACCTTATATCTGAGGTTTATTGACCATACTTTAGGGCTTCATCTTTAAGAGGGTGTAACTTATCAATAGTGAGGATCCACATGGCATGCCTGAACTAGGTGGGTATTGGTGGCCACCCACCTATTCCAACTGGCCCCTCATGTATGTTTTTGTTCATCATGTTCTTCTATACTGCTTTGTAATTGTGGGTTATACACTTATGGGGATGTTTGAAGCTCCACACATCCTCCAGGTGGATATAGGTGGCCTCTCACCTAATCCAACTGGCTTATTTTGTATGTTTCCATGTCAACACATCTTGTTGTACTTCCAGATCCGTTTTAGGGCCCTAAACGTTCTTTTTTGTCTCTCCACAGTTAAATTGTAGACATAGTCAGTATTTGATGGTGGAATTCATAACTCTCTAAAATACCTTTCCAACGAGATATAACACACCTAAAACAAAGTTTGTATGCAAATGTTACGACCCTTGGAAGTTGAGGTATAAAATTACACGAACTTACCCATAGGGCCCACATAACTTTTTCAGTTTCAACTTCTAGGGTTAGGTTTTTGGATGTCTAGGGTTTTGGAATTCATGAGTAATATCAAAAAGGCCTCTGGACACTCATTTTAATCAATTCTGCTGAGACAAATGTGTGTAACAACCACATCTCTTCTCAGTGATAGGTACCACCATTTGAGCAAGTGTTTCAGTTCTGTAGTTCTACAGTTTCAGCCTATTTCATTATTTAATAGAAGATATTGTTCACTGGATATTTTTGTTGCTCTTCATATATCTATGTTTATTGTATTCGGTCTGTTAATCATTTCATTCTGCTCCTAAATATAGATCAATGGTATCAGAGCAGTCTACTCTTCATTTATTTTTCTTCCTTCTTGTCCCGGACAAGATCTGGGTACAAGAAGTTGGGACTCGAACCAATTGAGCCATTACAAGATCATTCCCGCAGAGCCCCACAATAACCCATGGGGGATGAAAAGAAAGATGATGGAGAAGGAGATCATATTTCTATAGTGGGAAAACTCCCTACGGACTACACTAGGGTTCTAAAGTGTAGGCAGAGATAACTGTCTAAAGTCTCCTACTTTTAACTACTATCCCAACAGTACCCCACAATCATACACAAAATGCCAAGTATAGGGATCCGGTAGGCTTACCTTAAACCCCGGGTCCGGTGTCGATCCCTTTGCACTCCATTATTTCCTGACTGTAGATCTCCTCCCAAGGCCAACCTGCATTCACCAAAAGACAAACAAGAAACTATGAGCTTGAATTCTATATATTGATTAGTGGGTTAGATATCATAACAAAATATAAATAAATCATAAAGATTGAAGACATCATTTGGCGGGACGAAAAAATTATTTCTTTGTATTAATCTCACATAGTTACTTATAATATGAGACCAACAAATGCTCCTCGAACTCGGTCCTAGGATCCTCTTCACCAAGCTCCAACTGCTTCCACGTTTCTTTCTCCTCTTCAGTTCTCTCTAGGGAAATGGAAAGGGTTTGCAATGGAGGAAAAAGGGATGGAATAAGGAATTTTGGCTCAAACTCACAATGTGGTGGAAAATAATTGGGGTAAGGGGGAATACTGAAATGGGAAGAGTTTATTTTCTCTCATTCTTCTTGTAGGAATGGGACCCCAACACCTTATTTTATATGCCAAAAACATAGTTATTCGGTTGGGTAACCAACTATGGGCAGTCAAATGGTTAGGAAACTACCCAAAAGCCCATATCCCTTTGCAACTTTTTATTTTTTGCAATTTTTGTGAGCATACGCGTGTTATAATGGTGCATCTAGCATACGTACGTGAGATGTAGAGGTGCACCAAGTGTGTGTGTGTGGGAAGTAGTGGTGCAGGGTGCATACATATTCAAAAATATAGTTTTTAGAAGAGTTATTTAGTAATGGCTTTGGAAAAAATAGAAAGTAAGATGGCTTGATGCCAGGTATGCATGTATGGGGAAATTTAGGGTTATAACACATATTAAAATGTTGCTCTAGGAATCCCTCGCACAAAAAAGGAACGAAATGATGGAAAACTTTGTGCAGATCCTTCAACGACTGCCCACATGAGAAGCATCGTCATCAAGCGTCCATGCAACCCCCTTCAAGGTACAGGTAAATTTTGATATTCCATTATTTGAAGGACTGATAGATGCAGATGTTGTAGATAAATGGATGAATCTTCTCAAAGAATATTTTTCGGTCAACAATTTTTTTGATAGGGAAAATATCACTTTTTCACTTCTCAAGGTCATTCCCCATGTTAAAGACTCGAGGGATAATTACTCTTACAAAAGTGTCGTGGAGGAATATACAATGTTTGTGGTAATCCCTACATGGGATTCCTTCTGAGATGCCATTAAAGAACAATACTACTCTGTTGGAATCTACGAGGACCGGTACACTAGATGGACCACCCTACATCAAGAAAGGGACCAGACAGTACCATATTTCACCAATATTTTCCATACCCTACGCACCAAATTGGATATCAAAGAATCTGAGCATCATCTGATGCTCAAATACCATGTTTTTTTGAATAGATACATTCAAACAGAAATGGAGTTCCTGGACATCGCCTCATTGGGCACAAATTATAGATATGCTATCAAGATCGAGCTAAAGTTTAAGCAGAAACAGAGAGAGTTTGGATCTGCAAACCCCTCACATCCTAAGTAGTGAAAAGGTAGCCCCAACCCACACAACAAAGGACCAAGTTGAGATGGTCACCCTCAGGACAATCCATCCAATCCATAACACAAGAAGGGAAATGAGAATACAAAGAAGGACACAAGAAAATGGTGTCAGTACCATAAAAGTCCTTGGCACAACACTGAAGAATTTTTCTCCACTTAGTCCCTCGTGGTCGAGTTGAAGGCTTCTGATTCAGAGGTCCAGTTTGATTTTGAGTCAAATATTGAAGGACAAAAACATATTATCGATGTTGAACCCAATTCCATTATCGCTACCACCAAAGTCTGACCAAGCGAACCAGAAGAACTAGAGGAAGGGGAATGCCTCTCACTCACAGATGTGGGTCAAGGAAGCTCTATTTTATTTCGTTGTCGACAAAAGTAGTGAGAATAACCTGATTTTAGCAGAGGTCATAAAGCGGTTGGACCTACCACTGACACCGCACCTACATCCCTATATAATCGGCTGGCTTTGTCAAGGAAGAGATCTCGGTGTCAGTCAACAATGTTGTCTACCCTATGTCATCAAGCCTTTCAAAGATAAGGTATTGTGTGATATTTCACCCCTTGAAGTTTGTGATGTTCTTTTAGGAAAACCATATTTTTGGAAGTGTCATGATGTGTATGAGTCTATACCTCGTAGTTTTATTATTACTTTGGGTAGAAAATTGTACAGGATCGCAGAGGTAGCGACACCTACTGCTATTTCTTTAACCTCTGCTAAGAAATGCAGTAAGGTCATTTCACATACCGGGAAGTTTGTCTTCTTTGTGATTCATGTTCAGAGTAAGTAGAAGGTCATCACCACATCCATGGCCTCTACACAACGCCTCTCTTTGCAGCTGAAGAAAGTAGACGATATCGTGGAAGAATATAGGGACATCTTCGCCTCACCTACAGGGGTACCGACACACTTCCAAGTCAAGCATCCAATTGATCTGACCCTCAGCGCACCTCTACCTGATGGACTATTCTATAGGTTCTCACTGATGGAGAATGACGAAATTAGGCATCATATCCAAGAGCTTCTTCAAAAGGGGCACATCAAACCTATTGATCACACCAGACACACTAAGAGGGGGGGGGGGTGAATTAGTGTGTGGACTTTTATAACTTTTCTTCTATCAAGTTAGAAGTTAAAACATATTTGTACACATTAAGGACAATCAAATCATATTCACAATGAACACAAGAGATACCAAAAGTCTGTATAGGATTTTGTATAATATATATATATATATATATATATGACTATAGTAATGGGGGTTTTCCCAGCACCAACTATTTTGTATCAGCACCAACTCCTAGGAGAGAACCGACTCTCAAAAGAGAACCAATTCTCAAGCAAGACCCAGCTTGACACAAGACCCAACTTGCCTATAGAATGTAATCTATCTAACTAGAGGTCATATAATAGTTCAACCAACTCTAGTAGTAGTGATCCATTTATTGAATCAGCTCTATATCCTGATCAGAGGTATACCACAAATGCTCATCACCGCACTTCATATTCTCTCTGAAATTTGCACCTTCTTTACTTTATCCTCTCTCCTATGTTCACACCTTCTTCACTTCATCTTCTATTTGATGTTCACACCTTCTTCACTTCATCCTCTCTCTAATGTACGCACCTTCTTCACTTCATATTCTCTCTGATATTCACACCTTACTATGTCAAAGAATCATCACTATAGAAATCAACGACCTCAGGTGCAGATCCACCTCGTCCCCACTCTCAGCTTCTCAACCAAGTGAACCAATCATGGTTGTATTTATACTCGTTTATGCTCTAATATTTTTTAAGTTATTGTGCTGACTTTTGACACAAGTTACAACTAACTTGTCCATTTACAATCATTTTTGGACCACTAGAGAACATCATTCTGGGTCTTCAACTTTAAACTTGGCATTCCCCGTATTTTCATAAATCAATCACAGGTATGGATCGATTTCCTTTGTATCTGCAAATGTTACAGAAATTGAATACTATAGAGGCGCTTCCTTCAAACCATTTATGTATGACCATATGCGCAAGACCACTTGCTTATTAATTTAAGTGTTGCTTCTTCTTTCGTCCTTTATTTATTTATTCCATACAAACTCAGGTGGTGACCAGGTGCTAAGACAAGCGAGTGCTTGATCACTTATCAAAATCAACAGTCACATTTTAATCTCTCGATGAGATGAAAGAGTGTTGGTACTTCGAGACTTCATCCTTCGCGACTTCCAACCTTTTTACAAATCTCTTTAATAAAATACACATGTCCATAATCTTCAACGGTTGAGAATTCTCTCCGAAGTAGATAAATAGTTAGTGTCACTTCAAAGTTTACACTCATTCTATCCTTCCACTGTACTTGATTGACGATCGAGAATGCTCTCCGAAGTGTTCATTAGATCGAGCGATTCATGTCCACTTCGGGAATTTAGACGTTTGTTGGTGGTGAAAATTTCGAAGTAAAACCTCTTGGAGTGACATCACTTGTTGACATGGCACTTCCTGATTGGTTGCCACGTGTCACCTATATTCATGTCTTATGTAAGCTTAAAGTACCTATGGGACCTTGACACCTGTCATCATCTGATTACACCACATGTCCTTGCTGACATCACTTTTGATGACGTGGGCTCTTAATGTGAGTGCTACATGTCTTAAACTCGTGAGTTCAGAACTTTGGCCTTTGGGACCTCGGATAATTCGATTTCTCCACTTCCCAATTCTCCCGAAGTGAGATTCCCTGAAGTGTAAACATCGAGTAACTTTGAGTTTATCTAATGGTCATTCTTTAACCCGAAAAGGATTAACATGATCCAACGACTGTCAGGAATTTGACTATTCGAGATCTCAGGCCTTTTCCCTTGCTTATCCTATCCTTCTACTTTCCTTGATCCAACGATCATGATATCTCTTGAAGTGTTTCCTCAAATCAGACAACTTGTATCTACTTCGGGACATTTGTGGCTTACTCTGTCCTTCCACTAAACATGATCTTACGGTCTTGATATTTCCTGAAGTGTTCTTCATATCAAACAATTCACATTTACTTTGGGACTTCGACCTTTGGGTGATATTACTTGTTCTCAATCCTTTTCTCCCGAAGTAGTCAGCACCGAAGTTGACCACTGCTACCTTGGCGCGCTATGAATAGATCAGATGGTCCTCATTTACTTTGGGACTTCGTATCGAATGATATTCGTCTTTGTTTATCCTATCCTTCCACTTAACTTGATCCAACAGTTGATGTGGATTGAGGAACCATAACTTACGTGTGGTTTAATTATTTTCCCAAAATCCACAATTGAAGTTGTGAGATTATTGGTGGGTTAACCACAATTGTCGATCTTTGAATCGATGATATATGATGGTATAGACTAATTGTAGGATTGGAAATAATGTGTAGTTTAATTCTCCCTTCACTCTCTGCAATCATTCCCTACCCTTGATCTAGCGCTTACGTATCCAATGGTCACGACTTAATTTGATCGTGTTTCTGGAATGTGCTTTCCCTTCTGAGATTCATGTGCATCATCTCTTCTGGGATTTCGATCTTCATTCACTAACCCTCCTGATCTTTAATCTTTGCATACTATCATATTGTTTGACATCGATGACAACACATCAATGATACCTGCATATATTTATTTGACATGAACTATGCATACTGTTATATTGTTTGACATCAATGACAACATGTTAATGACACTATGTCCAACAAGACCCAACTCCTCCCCTTGCAGAAGCTCGATTGTACGGGTGCAGAAGAAGGATGGGACTTGGTGACTTTGCATTGATTATAGAGCCTTAAACAAAATCACAGTCATGAACCACTACCCCATTCCCAGGATTGATGACCTTCTTGACCAAATCAAGGGAGAAAATTTCTTCATCAATATTGACCTAAAGTTTGGCTACCACCAGATTCCCATCGAACCGATTGATGTATGGAAGACAACCTTCAAGTCTAAAGAAGGTCTCTATGAATGGCTATTCATGCCCTTTGTCTTAACAAATGCACCAACCACTTTCATGAGGTTGATGGATGATGTATTTAGACCCCTCACCAACTCCTTTGTGGTAGTATATTTGGATGAAATCCTCATCTTTAGCAGAATGTGGGAGGATCACATGCGGCATATTCAATAGGTTTTGAGCACTTTGTGGCAGCACAAGCTTTATGCCAACTTGGAAAAATTCTCTTTTGGCATCAACATGGTCCAATACTTGGGCTACATTTTTTATGAGCATGGGGTACATGTTGATCCAACTAAGATCCAAGTCATCAATGACTGGACAACCCAAACCACACTGACCAAGCTTCAGATTTTCTTGGGACTAGCCAACTTCTACCAACGATTCATGTTGGGATTCTCCCATATTGCATGGGCCCTCAGCTAGGTGACCAAGGGAGGTGGTAGGGCCAAGTTCGTGTGGGGGAAGGAGAAGAAATGAGAATTCAATGATCTGAAGCATCGCTTATGATCAGCTCCAGTACTCTCCTCTCCCAACCTACAACAACCATTCAATATTAAGAATGATGCATCTAACTATGCTTCTATGCTTTGGGTGCAGTTCTCACTTAGCATGAGCATACGGTGGCATACCATAGTAATACACTCTCTGATACTATCCGGAAATACCCCACCTATGGAAAGGAAATGTATTCCATTGTACAAGAATGTTGTTAATGGAAACATTACATTCTGGGGAAAGAGACAATCATAAACACGGATCACAAGCCTCTACAGTTCATACAAACACACGGTAAATTGTAGAACGACTGCCATCAGAAGTGGTCCACCTACCTGCAGGAGTTCCATCTCAACATCAAGTATAAGATAGGTATCTCCAATCCTATCGCTAACTGCCTCAGTAGACCTCATGTGGCTACACTCGCCACTATGATCCATTCATGTGGACATGAAACATTTGAGTGGCCCCAAATTTATCAACAAGATCCGGACTTCGTCACCACATATCAGCTCTTGGGTACAGGAGAAATTGTCACTTATTTTCACATTCAGGATGGACTCTTATGCCACCTAGGCCATCTCAATGTTCCTACAAGAGAGCATGCAAATCTAATTTGGGAAGCCCACTACAGGCGCGTGAAAGGAAATTTTGGCATAGAGAAAATTGTGGCCATTCTTCAAAAACATTTTTATTGGGCAAAACTTTGACAAAACGTCAACACGTATATCATATCTTTCATTTCCTGTGCCATTTCCAAGCCAACCATCAAGAAGCAAGGCTTATACACCCCTCTTTCTATTCCCGATAATCCTTGGGAATCCATATCAATCGATTACATGTATGGCTTGTCATCCACCAAGCACAAAAATAACTTTGTGTTTGTGGTCGTTGATTGGTTTTTGAAGATGGCCATCCTCACAGCCTGTAATAAGAATGTCACAACAGTAGATATTGCCAAGCTATTCTTCGAACGAGTGTGGGTCCACTTTGGGATATAGACCATAATCTCTGACCGAGACAACAAGTTCCTCAACACCTTTTGGTAAAGTCTTTGGTCTTTGTTGGACACCAAGCTCACAAAATCCACTACTTTCCACCCCCAAACTGATGGCCAAATAGAGGTCATCAATAAGATGATTGTGCACATCCTGTGCACCTACAATTCTAAGAATCCCCACACATGGGATGAGAGTCTCCCATATGTCCAACACAATTACAACAAGGCTCTCCATAGTTCCACCGACCATAGCCCATTTCAGGGGGGTCTAGGATTCCAACCCTTGGGAACCATTGATGTTGCACTTCCTCTTTCCACCGCATAGACAAACTCATCCCCTAGTCAGTATCTGATCGACAAAGCCACCAGATCCATTGAGTGGATTTAGCACATCCTCCAATAGGTCCAGGATATTTTTCATAAATCCAATGCTAAGTACAAGAAGCGCCATTATCAACATAGGGTATGACACCAATTTCATGTTGGCGACAAAGTCTGGTTACATTTGCAGAAGGATCATCTCACCAGACTCCATAGAAAGATTCTTCCAATTCGTTATGACCCTTACACTATCACCAATGTTGTGGGTAGCAATTCTTTTGATCTCAACACTCCACCATTCCTTGGTCTACATACAATATTCAATGTGGACCTCCTTCGGCCATATTTTCCACCGTTATTGGACACCTCCGAGATCGCAGAACAACTGACACCAAAAAATCTCAATCCTGACTGCATGGAACAAGAATCCACTCACCACATAGTGGACAAACAGGTCAAGGGAACTCACTAGCAGCAGATCCAACTTTATTGGGTTGTCAAGGCAGGAAAACTCCTACACCAAGGAAAGTGGCTCACTCGGGGCCAAATCCAACAGAAGTTTCCTCACCTGATGCGGGAACTCAACACAATGTATACCATTCCTTCCTAAGGGGGGAGGATTGATCCATGTGGATACTGGTGGCCACCCACCTATTCCGACTAGCCCCTCATGTCCAATTTTGTTCAAAACATTCTTATGTACTTCTTTGTAATTGTGGGTTCTACACTTCTGGGGTTGTCTGTAGCCCCACACATCCTCCAGGTGGATACAGGTGGCCTCTTTCATAATCCAAATGGCTTATTTTGTATGTTTTCATGTCAGCACATCTTGATGTACTTCCAAGGCCGTTTTGGTCCCTAAACATTGTTTTTTTGGCTCTCCACAGTCAAGCTGTAGATAGTGTTAGCACTGAAAGTCACACTTTGACTACTAAAGTGTAAGCTCAACACCCATCAGAATGTTAAAGATAACTTTGGTTTTGAATAGGTGGATCAACAAGATGGATAAATAAAGAGAGAGGGCAGCAAACTGCAGATCAGTGGGCTACACCAATGGGAAATGGAGTCACAAACATCCCACTCATCGAAGGCACAAAAGGTGCTTAACAGAAAACAAGATTATATGCTGATAGGTGGAAGAAGTGAAGAAGGAAAACATAAGATACAATGTTCAGTAAATAGAGATCCTCTCAATTCAATGAATCAATAAATACTTGAATATAAACAATGACTGATGGGAAAAATACAACAAATCCTTTGTTGCTTAGAGATCCATAAATCATTGACAGCCTTTGATCCTCAAATCTACAATATATTCAAATAAGAAGAAATATAAAAGAAGAGTTACAATCTGAAATCACATCTCTGATGAGTCTCCAATAGTAGTAATTCTTACAATCAAAAAATGCCCACAGGCTTACAAATGAACATCCATAAGAAAACTGCCTACTCCTACTCTTTCTAGCCTCTCTTGGCTCATCCATCCTCTTCTCCAAGAGATGTCTCCTTCCTTAAATATAAAATAGCATCCAAATAACCTAAGTAGGTTGAATCCCATCTCCTCCATTGGATTCTAAGCCTAGGATATAGGTGGCAATAATGAAAGAGACAAAAATCCAACAAACTGTCGATTTTCAGGAATTTGTTGGAAGTCATTAATAAATTGTTTCCACCTCATGCATGAGGCATTTTCTAGAGATAAATATTAGGTGCAGATGTCCCTTGACATATAACTGATCTTTGAGAAGTCATTCGAACTCTCCTTGACATGTGGCAACCTTCCAACAAGGCGAATATCAAAACCGTGACCGCTACAGGAAATTGGTACGCAGTGCCACTGTGCAGAGTACATAACACCTACTTCTATATCCAATATCTCTCAAACCAAAACAAATTTTGAAAAAATGAGAGAGTTTTTTGTTATTTGTAATGTTCTGAAAAAAAACCTCCTCCATTTTTCAAAAATACATCCTCAACTACTCATAACCCAAGTTTTAAATTGGTGACTCAAAACTGGCAGAATAACTATGCACAATTTAGCCTCTGCCAGAATATTACACAGCGCCTATAGGTAGCGCCCGACTGTGTTTATGCATAAAATTCAGTATCATAAATCCATGGGTGCTTTGATTCTTGAACTTAGATATTGGGAATAAATCAATATAATTTCAATTTTCCCCAAAACAAATAAAAATCCCATAACAATTGTATTCATTTGCCAAAATGAATAATGAAATGTAGATTCTGTTCTCTGTGAAATATTAGGTAGTGCATATAGGTATCACCACTTATGCAACGTTGAGGCATAAACCAATCTTGTGCTAACATAGGCTCTATGGGGGATAGAGTCCTCCCTGTGAGGCTCTAAGAACTCTTGTAGTTTCAGTGCCTTATCCTTTGGGCTTGTGGAGTCATGCTCTCAACCTTTAACCTCTGCAATCTTCTTTTATCTGTGACCTTCAACTGAAACTAAATGAAAATGAAAAATAGAACTGACAAAATGATGAAAACAATGCTTTTCCAACAAGCTTATTGCACACACCTACTCTAATTATTGGGAAAATGAAGCTTTCAAGTTACATGAAACAACCAATGAAGCCATTTCATCATTTTTTCAACTGTTTGAAGCTTTGAAATGTGCTTCCTTAAACAACAGAGATAATTCTTACTTGAAGGCACGTCAAAGAAACATTTGGAAATACACTTTCCATTGAAGAAATCAATGAGCCTAGGCCCATTTTCTGCTTGCAGACAGGCTGCAAATGGATCCTGAAAAACATCATCAATACTTGCCCCTGCAACATTGCTTTGTGTAAAAAGGAAAAGTATTGCATTAGGTCCTTCGTCCACTGTTATTGGTTGTTGTATGGCTTGCTGATTCTCTGATTCATCCTCAATGCATATGGCCTTGGTCCACTCCTGGTCATGAGGTGTATTAGAAAAAAGGCTTACTGATGCTTGTCTTTCTTTAATTTCAACCTTTCTCATTTGATCACATGGCATTTGATCTTGGTTTCTTGATTAAACTAAACTTGTGTCTTCAAGAGGAAAAGGGGGTTGATAGGGCAGTTCATCACAATTAGAAGTGCTTGGGAAACTAAATTCTTCTATATTATCTTCTAATTGTGAGTGATATTCATCATAGCTTGGCTTATGGTTCCAATTTCTCAGTTTTTCATCCTCTAAAATTAGATTATCATCTTTTTCTTCTTTTTCAGCAACAAAAATATGACATGAGGGTTGAAACAAGCTATTTTTCTTTGATGGGAAGGGTACTTTTCTGATATAGGGTCTTCAATAGATTTTTCATGGAAATCATCTTCATAATTATCATAAAAAAGTTAATCAATGACCATTTGACTATTAATGGATGAGGGGATTAGTACAATAGCTGGGACAACTGGTTGTTTAGGGAAAACATCCTCATAGTCATCAAAACTTGGCAAAGCATGGCACATTGGTTCATTAACAATAGGAGGGACTGATAATCTATGAATTTGGTCATGACAAGATGCAATACTATTCTCATGATGAAATAAATATAAATCTAAGATGACCCCTTGACTTAAAGAATCGAGAAAAGGAGGAGATAAGGAAATGATGGATTGTCCATATTGATCTTTCTCTTGGGGACCTAGATTTTGACATTAATGATGCATTTGTTCTTCAAATTTAGGAAAAGCATTATGAAACTCATCATCTAAGTCTTTCTCTCTACAATCATCCCCTTCATCATCATTGCTAGAGGAATAACTTGATGAATCTTGAATATATGATATATACCCCTCACAACAATTCTAAAAAAGACTTTCAGCTGGATAAATTTTCTTGCAATGAGAATAAAAAACATCATGAAATTTCTTCAAAGAGGAAATACTAGAAGCAGGGAGTGTTCTATACCATTGTCTCGCATTGCCTTCCAATGAATACATGAACATTTTCATCAATATATCTTCAGGATGAATGTCAAGTTGTTGCATCAAAGCATGAAATTCATGAACATGCTCAAAAGGGTTGTCATCATCACCTTCATAAAATATGGGCATCAGATATTTCCATTCATCAATTTGAGGCACAAGATGTGGATAACCATCTATGGTTGAGAAATTGAGTGGGACAAACCTCCTGGCCAGGATAGCCTTCATAGCCATTTGATTTTTCTCATCCCCAGTGGAGTCACCAACATATTATGAACAATGGATTCACCATTGTGAATGTGTAGTCTTGAAAGTGTCCAACTTCAGTCACCATCTAAAGCTGGAGCTGTAAAGTGTCGTTCTTCCCAGGGAGCTTTTCAATCTGCTCAAATCCGTCCCTGGCAACGATGCCAAAAATGTTAGCACTGAAAGTCACTCTTTGACTACTAAAGTGTAAGCTCAACACCCATCAGAATGTTAAATATGACATTGGTTTTGAATAGGTGGATCAGCAAGATGGATAAAGAAAGAGAGAGTGCAACAAACTGCAGATCAGTAGGCTACACCAATGGGCAATGGAGTCACAAACATCCCACTCATCGAAGGCACAAAAGTTGCTTAACATAAAACAAGATTATATGTTGATAGGTGGAAGAAATGAAGAAGGAAAACATAATATAGAATGCTCAATAACTAGAGATCCTCTCAATTTAATGAATCAACAAATACTTGAATATAAACAATGAATGATCGGCAAAATACAACAGATCCTTTGCTGCTTAGGGATCCATAAATCATTGACAGCCTTTGATCCTCAAAACTGCAATATATTCAAATAAGAAGAAATATAAAAGAAGAGTTACAATCTGAAATCACAGCTCTCATGAGTCTCCAATAGTAGTAATTCATACAATCAAAAAATGCCCACAGGCTTACAAATGAACACACAAAGGAAAATTGCCTACTCCTACTCTCTCTAGCCTCTCTTCGCTCATCCATCCTCTTCTCCAAGAGATATCTCCTTCATTAAATAGAAAATAGAATCCAAATAACCTAAGGAGGTCGAATACCATCTCCTCCATTGGATTCTAAGCCTAGGTGATAGGTGGAAACAATGAAAGAGACAAAAATCCAACAAACAGTCGATTTTCAGGAATTTGTTGGAAGTCATTAATAAATTGTTTCCACCTCATGCATGAGGCCTTTGATGGAGATAAATATTAGGTGCAGGTGTCCCTTGACATCTAACTGATCTTTTAGAAGTCATTCGAACTCTCCTTGACATGAGGAAACCTCCCAACAAGGTGACTATCAAAACCATGACTGCTACTGGAAATTAGTACACAACGCCACTGTGCAGAGTACGCAGCGCCTACTTCTATATCCAATATCTATCAAACCAAAAGTCATTTTGAAAAACTGAGGGAGGTTTTTGTTATTTGGAATATTATGAACAAAAACCTCCCTTAGTTTTTAAAAATACATCCTTAACTACTCATAAACCAAGTTTTAAATTATTGACTCAAAACTGGCAGAATAACTCTACACAATTTAGCCTCTGCCAGAATATTACGCAGTGCCTGTGGGTAGTGCCCGACGGTGTTTCTGCATGCAATTTGGTAGAATAAATCCATGGGTGCTTTGATGCTTGAACTTGGATATTGGGAATAACTCAATATAATTTCAATTTTCCCCAAAACAAATAAAAATCCCATAACAATTGTATTCATTTGCCAAAATGAATAATGAAATGCAGATTTTGTTCTCTGTGAAATATTAGGTAGTGCCTGTAGGTAGCACCACTTATGCAACATTGAGGAATAAACCAATATTGTGCTAACAGATAGATTCAAATTTTGATGGAGGAATGTGTAGTTCTCTGAAATACCTTTCCAACGAGATATCACGTGCCTAAAACGGAGGTCGTGTGAAAAGGTTATGACCCTTGGAAGTTGAGGTACCAAATTACACCAACTTACCCATAGGGCCCACATAAATTTTGGTGTTTCACCTTATAGGGTTAGGTATTTGGATGTCTATGGATTTGGCATTCATGAGTAATATCAAAAAGGCCTCTGGAGCCTCATTGTAATCACTTTTTCTTAGACAAATGCATGTAGCAGCCACATCTTAGAGATAGCTACCACCATTCGAGAAAGTGTTTCAATTCTGCAGTTTTACAGTTTCAACCTATTTCATTATTTAATAGAAGATATTGTTCATTGGATATTTGTGTTATTATTCATATCTCTATGTTTATTGTATTCAGTATGTTAATCATTTCGTTCCACTCCTAAATCTGGATCAGTTTTGTTATCACACAAATTTGTCCATAATCACGAGTAGCAGCCATGGATACAGGTGAGCAGGCAGGTGCAGTCTAGAATGGTCGATATCCCCTGTGCAGTTCGATATAGCGATATCTCCAAGCGTAGTTGGAAGGACTCTAAGGTTGGCAGTTAGATTAATTTTTTTGCGGGGGCGCTAAAGTAGCTGGAGCTCCCAGATCTCATGACCCATTCAAATCAATGACCTCAGATTATTTCGAGGCCACAAAATGATCAGATGATAAAAATCCTTGAGCGGGCCGAAATCCTAAACACTGTTTTGCGGGGAGGCTACGTGGTAGAGGCAGGTGCATTTTTGACCCGAAAGTGGTGTGGGCCTAAACCGCTTCCTGAAGCCCTGAAATCATGTGCGCATATAATATTGTATCTGGCAGTGACAAGTGATCACACGCTAGTCATCCAGTCGCGCTCCAATCCCAAGTAAGATTCAGTTAATGAGAAGGGACTAGTCACTGAAACCTCAGCTTAATCCATAAATAGAAAGCATGGAGATTATGGGTAAGGAGACAGAGCTGCCAACGCAAGGTACTGCGATGGAAATTTTTTTCTTGTAGGCCCATGTTGATCTGAGCTTGCGTCTGACAGAAGAATACACACACAGTTTGACAGAAGGATGCACAGACGTAAAGCTTTGAATGGGATGGCCATATCACACCCCTGGTAGTTGTTGACTGATATGAGTATAATTAGACCAGTTCAATATTTTTTTAAGGTCTCCAAATGGTTGAGCAACGCTCCCTATTTTGTAATTTTTTAACAGAGTTGTTCTCTGGTTTTGTATAAGATCTGATACTTTTGCATTAAGAGAAGTCCATTTCTTGTTGAAATAATGTAACTGTGAAGAGAATTCTTATTATTATTGGATTAAATCCCCATTGTGGATTAATCATGTCATTATTATTATTATTATTATTGTATTAATCCCCATTGTGGATTAATCATGTCGGTAATTGTATAAGGACCAAATCGCCTTTTGCGGATTGGTTATCGGACAATTACAATGGGCAGAATAAGAAGTTGGACCCAGCAGTAATTATGGAAGACCCAGAATTAATTAAAGGTGGGTTTACCCACCTAGACTGAGAGGTTGGCCCTGCCAGTTGTGACCTTTCACACGTGCCAGTCTTGTATAAATAAGAGGCTAGCGCCTCACTTCAAACACACAACTCACTTGCTCATTCTCTTATGAGGTAAGCTGCAATTACCAGTTGGAGAGAGGGAGAAGATTTCCGCATCTCTTGGGGAGGAATTTTTGTATTGGTTTGAGTTATCTCTTGAACATTGTATAAGCTATTTATGATAAGGAAATTTTGTTGGGTTTTCTTCCCCTAGAGGGTTTCCCAGGATAAATGTTGTGTCTCTTGTGCATGTGTATTTCTCAGTGATCTTGTTCTTATGATGCTCTTATCTATTGAAATGAAAAGAACTATAATAATGGAATAAACATTAACATGGTATCAGATCCAACCTGAAGGAAACATATTTCGCAAGAGGAAAAACGTCATTGTTACCGTACCCAAAAAATAGGGTTTTGCAAAAGTGAATTTTTTTAGCTCCCTAACCACCTAGAAAGTTGTGCCCTCCCCCAAGGATCATTTTGGCACTTAGAGCACACCTTTTCAGTGGCTATATCTCCCAGAAAGTGAAACCCTAGTTTCACAAAGTACCAGAAAACCAGTGTACCAGAAGTACCAGAAAACCAGAAGCACTAGTCTAGAAATCTGCAGATCAAGTTTGAGGGGGTAAAAGTTGGATTTTTGAATTTTCGATTGCACCAGCTAACTAGCCTCAGCCCAGCGCATCTATCCCCTGGATCATAATTTCAAAATTCAAAGTTTGAAAAACTAGGGTTTCTTCATAAAACCCTAAGTTGCAGATGCATTTGCAGTCTCAGAACCAGTTGCAGTTGCAGTACCAGTTGCAGTTGCAGCCGTAGAACCAGTTGTAATCACTCTTGAAGTTTTTGGTAATGATTACCGATGCTACTAGATGGAGCCACTACCTACAAATGCTATCTAAGGTATGTACTCACATATGGTTAATGGTTAAACCCTAAAGAGTATTTACAAGAGAAGGGATTGTTTTCCATAGATCCAGAAGGATCTCAAGATCCAACACAATCAGAGGAATGATGCAACCCAGGTGTGATTATTCTAATATGCATCTATTTGT
>SNQJ01S0017538.1:18628-43517 GCA_010110895.2 Picea sitchensis | reverse complement strand
AGGAAGTTTTGCTGGGTTTTCTTCCCCTAGAGGGTTTCCCAGGATAAATGTTGTGTCTCTTGTGCATGTGTATTTCTCAGTGATCTTGTTCTTATGATGCTCTTATCTATTGAAATGCAAAGAAATATAATAATGGCATAAACATTAACATTTCTTTCATCATCTTGTTTAATCTGTTCTAAAACACTCATGCATGGAGGATCCAGATGAGGGTTGTAGTCATATTTCAATGTAGGCTTGATTACAGTATTGTCGTGACCATTTTCAGTCAGTTTCTTTGTTATCGTGTTTCTTCTTATGTTGAAATGATCGTGCATGGAGGATCTAGATGAGTTGTTGTAGTTGCATGGTAATGTAGGTTTGATTATTATGTAGTTCTGATATATTTCAGTGTATGAAACTTAAGTCCAAGAGTGTTATTATGCCTGAGTTTTTATTCTCCAAGTTGCTTGAAAGTTGGATGCCCATGGCAGAGTTTTTCACCTTTCTCACTAAGTCTTCCCTCTGCTCACCTTTAACCTTAAACCACTGATTGAAGCTAATGAGGACCTCATTTCCCTACGCATTGATTGTCCATTTTTTGTGTTAAAACATTCTTGTACTGAGTTTTGTCCATTTGACCTCCATTCATAAAACCTACCTCCACAAAAATTTTGATGGGTGCTGGGATTATCCACTTGCAATCTGAGGGTGACTCTCAGTGCTAACATTCTTGGCATTGTTGTTGGGGAACGAATTGAAGAAATTTCCCTGGGATTGAACGACAAAGAAATTTTTATTTTGAAGGTGCATTAGAAATCAATACCTTGAATATTACAACTTGCACCTAGCGACTCCACTGTTTCAGTTGTGTCTCCCAAAGACAGACACACGATGTCTACTCCACATCTACCTCTGGAAACACCTGCAGCTGACCTAGAAAATATTATCAAGAAAGGAAAGACCTCTCAAGAAGGGATTTCAACTATTGTATCGGGTGATTCTAGTAATTTACATGAATCTTCTTTTAAAACTCCAGTAGATGCATCTAATTCTCATTTTATACCATATGTTGGAGTTTCCAGAAGTTTATATTTTGAAATATTTTCTATTGAAATACCCCCTTCTAGTCTTCATTTGGAAAGAGAAAGTTTTGACACCCCTGTTTCCCCTGATATTGTAAAGTGGTTTAGACCCAAGAGTTTAGAATATTTTCCCACTTTGGGTTTTCCTACTCCTCCTCCTATCAAATTTGTTGTATCTAAAGAGGGGGAAACTTATTTTCATTTGAACCCCATATTATTCTCCTCCAACACTCAACCGTTTCCCTTTTTCCCTAGAAGCAAATCTCTAGTCCTACCTATCCAAACTCCATATCCCCCTAGTTCTCCTACCATTCACATCCCAATGGTAGGTGCTAATCCTCCTAGAAATAGAATGGATTCCATAGTGGCTTCTAGATATGCCCCTCTTGTTTTACCTCAGCCTATGAATGTTCTCCAGCTAGAGACTACCTTAAGTACATGCCCAAGTTCACAGGGGAGGAAGACATAACTGCAAAAGAACACCTTTTAGCTTTTTATAGTTATGCAGATAATCATAACATTGAAAATGAAGATGTGTGGATGAGAGTTTTTTTATAGAGCCTTGATGGTGAGGCTAGGAAATGGTTTAGGGGATTGGATCCTATATCTATAGATGGGATTTAAGCTCTGGATGATTCATTCTTGAGACATTGGGGGGATAAAAAAGATTTTCTTTATTATAATACAGATTTTGGGTCACTTAAGAGGAATGAGGGGGAATTTGTTTCATACTTCTCAAAGAGATTTAATAATATGTACAATAAGATTCCCACTGAAATAAACCATACATAACCTCTGCCAATAAACCTATGTCCACACTTTTGACCCTGAGTTTTGCCTCCTGTTGAGAGAAATAAGAGTTGCCTCTTAGCTCATATGCAGGATGCAACCCTTGAGGTAGAGTATAATCTATTGGCAACTGGAAATATTAGGAGTAAATATGAGAGAGAACGAATCAAATGTAGGGATGAACCTTCAAGCTTTGATTCCTCTTCTACCCACCCTCAAGTGAATGAGTTGACAAAATTGGTAAAATCACTTTCTGCAGAAATGGCGAAATTGAAATTTGAAGGAAGGCAGAGCTATAGGAACCCCCAGAATGTTGATAATAGGGGCAATTTCAGAAGACCCAATAATTCCCCTCAGATCATCCAAAGATATCAAATAAATAGGGATAGGGATGATAAAAAATACAATATCCTATCCAAAATAACCTTGTTACTGATGAAGAAGGGGAGGAAGAAGATGCAGATCCTGAAATCCATTTTCTTGGTGACACCTCTTCATCCCCTCGTTTAACCCAATTTACATATGAAGAGGCCCTCATGGATATCCAACTAAATGAGCTGAGCAGAGGGGAAATGACCAGTGGAAATCCAAATAGATACAGCCTTAGGTCCAAGAAGAAAGAGGGAAAGCATGACATTCTTGATCAGCCTACTAGAACAAAGCATCATGTTGAGGAGGTGGTAGCTAGCAGCAAACAAAAAGAGGCACAATACCCCCATCTAGTGGTTAAGAGCCCTACCCCAGAAGTTAAGGAGATTTTGAAGCCTCCCTCCTCTTTTAGCTTTGAGAGTGATTTTCAAAAGATCAAAATCCCTGTACCTTTCTTGGAGCTAGTTAAGAATGAGGATTTCAAAAGGTACCTTTCCAAAATATTTTAGCCTGAACCTTCATATCATCCCATAGACTGAGTCAACCTCCAATATGAAAAACCAATTGTCATACTGGGGCCTTTAGTAGAGGATAGGGATGATTCCTCCCCTCCTTTCTATACATCATTGAAAATTCATGATAAAGTGTTTCACAACCATTTGATGGATTTAGGGGCATCTCATAATCTCATGCCTAACACTGTCATGGATGATCTTGGGTTGGAGGTTAAAAAAACCTACCATGTCCTGTAATCATTTGATTCCAAGAAAGTGAAGTTTCCTAGGGTTATCAAGGACCTGGTTGTTTCCTTGTTCCAATTGCCAATCAAAAATGTGGTCCTGGATATGGTGGTGGTTGATCTCCCCCCTAATTTTGGGATGCTATTGTCTAGATATTGGATCAAAATACTAGGGGGAACTTTGTAGATGGATCTTCCATATGCCACTATTCATGTTTTTGGGGGGGAACATAGAAGGCTTTATAGGGAATCATAACTTTCTTACGTTATCAGTGATGAAGCAAATCCAACCAACCAACCCATTTTTGCAATAGACATTGATTTAGGAACCAGTATGTTACATCTCATTGATGCTCCTCAAACACCTATTGAAATAAGAAAGCATCCCATCACCTCTTGTGAAGAACCTCCTCCCAATACCTCTATTTGGAAGATGTTATTTGATGGAGCCTCTTCTAAGGAGAGTGTTGGTGCTGGGGTAGTCTTCATTTCCCCTACCCATGAGACCATATATCTGTCTTACAAGCTTGAATTTGAAGAAACAAACAATGTGTCAGAATATGAGGCTTTGGTTTTGGGTTTGAGAGATGCCAAAGACATGAAGATTTAGGAGATAACAGTATTTGGAGGTGCTAAGTTGATTGTTCATCAAGTCAAAAATCAGTATCAGGCTAAGCACCCTAGGTTAAGGGCCTACAAGAATGAATTCTAGGATCTTGTTGATAGTTTATTCTTGGATTTTAATATCTCATCCATTCCAAGAGAGGAGAAAAATGTGGTGGATTCCTTGGCTATTTCAACAAGTAAGTTCAGGATTCCTTTTCCCCCCAAACTCAAGTATGAGGTGGAAGTAAAATACAAACCCTTTATTCCTAAAAATGTCAAACATTGGAAGGTCTTTGAGGATGATATTGAGATAAAAAAAAATCTTAAGACTGATGATGATTTCTCTTCTTTATAGATTCATCAAGATCAAGATACTGAAGAAAGCTCCCATGCTGATATTTTTTTGAATAAAATTGTTGAGCATCATATTGTTCAATTACCTAGTAACCATATTCCAAAAGGAATTGTCCCCTTGGAGAGATTGTTAGATAGAAATGATGTTGTTGTAAATATTAAAGGTTCAATTGAAGATGTTGATGTGACTGAATGAAATCTAGGAACAGAGGGAGATCCAAAGTATGTTAAATTATCTAGCAGTTTGTCAAAATAACAACGGGCTGAGTATGTTAAGATTTTAAAGGATTTTGCTGATGTGTTTTCCTGGAAATATGAATATTTGAAAACATGTGACACCAACATCATTGAACATAAGATCCCTTTGAAAGAAGATACCAAGCCTTTTAGGTAGAAACTCAGATAGATAAATCCCATGATTCTTCCTATTATGGAAAAAGAAGTAAAAAAGTTGTTGGATGCCCAGATCATAATCCCTTTGAGATATTCAGAATGGGTGGCTAACTTGGTGCCTGTGAGGAAGAAAAATGGGGAAATCAGGTTATGTGTTGATTTCAAGAATCTGAAAAGGAGATCCAAAAAAGATAAATACCCCTTGCAAAAGATGGAGCACATTATGTAGAGAGTGATCGGTTCATCTAGGATGTCTATGATTGATGGGATTCTCTGGATAAAATCCTATCTCTGTCTTGCTTGAAGACAGAGAGAAGATAACCTTCACTACTCCTTGGGGCACATTCACGTATGCTAAAATGCCCTTTGGATTGATGAATGTAGGAGCAACCTTCCAGCGAGCCATGGACATTGCATTTATAGGGGAGAAAGATAGATTTGTAGTCATCTATCTGGATGCCATTACAATATTCTCAAGGTATGATAAAGAGCATTGACGTGATCTGAAGAAATTCTTCCTGAAGTGTAGAAGTTTTGGTATCTCCCTCAATCCTAAGAAATCTTTTTTTTCTATGAAGGAGGGAAAATTATTGGGAAATATTGTGTCAGCAGAAGGGGTAATAATTGATCCAAGAAGAGTAGAGGCCATCCAATCCTTATTTTTTCCCAGATCCAAGAAAGAGGTTCAATCTTTGTTGGGTTAATTAAATTTTCTAAGAAGGATCATCTCTAATTTCCCTGAGTTGGTTAAACACATTACCACCATGCTTAGAAAAGGAATCGGCGTGAAATGGACTGTTGAGTCTAGAAATTCATTTGGCCAAATAAAAAAGGCTTTGGCTGAAGCACCTATGCTTATCAGCCTTAAATATTCTAAGGAATTTCTGATATTTTATTTTGCCTCATCTGATACATTGGTTGTTGTTTTGATACAAAAAAATACAGAGGGGTTAGAGCAGCCTATTTCCTTTTTCAGCAGAGCATTGAGGTATGTAGAAATAAGATATGAGATCATGGAGAAGCAGGCATATTTTTTGGTCAAATCCCTCAAGGATTTCAGAATATATGTTGTGCATTCAAATATTGTTGCATATGTTCCCTTAGCCTCAGTAAAAGAGATATTGATCTAGAATGACATAGATGGGAAGAGAAGCAAATGGATTGCTAAAATTATGGAATTTGACCCTGAAATAAATCCCACTAAATTGGTGAAAGGCCAAGGTTTATCCAGGCTACTAGATGAATCAAACTGTAAGGATTTAGGTGTTAATTTCATGAACATAACCTCAGAAAATCAACAAGTTGAGGTTGTTGATAAAGACTCTCATGTCAACCTCAACCTGACAGAATGAACCTGGTATAAAGACATCATATATGTTTTGCAGACGTTGAGGCCTCTTGATGGTCTGGACAAGAACAAGGTAAGAGATTTGAAACTCAAAGCAATCAAATATTGTCTCATTGATCAGGTTTTGTACTGGAAGGATCCTCTAGGATTTTTGTTGAGATGTCTATACCCACAAGAGGCCCAAAAATCTATGAATGATTTTCATGACAACTTTTGTGGGGGGCATCATTTATGGAGGACCACAACTAATAAGATCCTCAGAGCTAGGAATTTCTGGCCTAGCCTTTTTACTGATATTTTTGAAAATATTAGAGCTTGTGTCAAATGCCAAAAAATTTCTGGAAAGCAACAACTCAAATCTTTTCCTTTGAAGCCTGTGGTGGTTTCTGGACCTTTTCAACAATGGGGTCTTGACTTCATTGGAAAAATCCACCCAGCCTCAAGTGGTTGGCACATGTGGATTTTGAATTCCACTGATTATTTCACCAAGTGGATAGAAGAAATTCATACAATAATCTCATCTCACAAGGTAATCATTAGCTTTCTTGAGTATATCATGTCCATATTTGGTTGTCCAAGCAGTATTGTTAGATACAATGCCACCTCTTTCAAAGATGAACCATTGATCAAGTTGTGAACTGTATGGGATTAAATTAATCCATTCTACTCCTTACTACCCTCAGGGAGATGGTTTAACATAGTCCTCTAACAAGAACCTCATAAAGATGATAAAAAAATTGTTATAAGACAACAAGAAAGCTTAGGACTCAAAGTTGAAATTCGCATTATGGGATGACAGAGTTACAATAAAGAGGTCACTGGGTGTTTCCCCTTTTTATCTTGTATATGGGGTTGAGGCTATTTTTCCTACTCAACTTGCCTTGTCTGTGGAAAAATTCCTCCAGGAATACCAAGGAGAACCTGATGATATGGTCAGGAGGATACAACAGTTAGTAGAAGTGAAACAAGCTAGGGAGAAGTTGCTTGATAAAGCTCAGGATCACCAATAGAAAATAAAATGAGCCATTGACTAGAGGGAAAGAAAGGAATATTTTCAACTAGGTGATCTAGTGCTCAAGTGGGATTCCCCCACTAGGAAATTTGGGTCATTTTGCGACGGTTATTTCAATGCTCTTGCGATGTTATGTCGTGTATATTGCGACGAATCTTGGGTCTCCCAAATGTCGCTTCATGTGACGTGGCACGTGCGACGAACCTGACACAACTTTGCAAGAGCGATGACACTAGGGAGTTGTCACAAAAGAGACAAAGAAGAAATGTCATCGCCAGAACGACTAAGTAGGGAAATCGTCGAAAGAGCAACAAAGGAGGGAAATCATTGCAAGTGTGACTAGCGATGAAAATCATCACAAATGAGACAATGTAGAGATATCGTCACATGAGCGACATGTTAGAGATATTGTCACAAGAGTGACAATAAAGGGATATTGTCGCACACCCGACAACTTAGGCAGATTGTCACAAGATCGATAATCATAAGAACGTTTGCAACGAATCAGCTATTGAAGGGATCGTCGCAAGAGCAACAAGAACAAGGTATATTGCGACGAATTTGCTAAAAAANACAAGGTGCTATGATTACACACTAAGGAGGTAATCCAAGTGAAGTTGTTGCATGGATAGAGTGTTGGTAAGCATGTGCAAAATAAGAAAATTGTTTCCATGCTAGGAACCAATTGGTCATAGTAGAAGGAGGTCATTCACACATCCTCTTGTGGAATTGCTACATGATAGCATAGCTTGTTGGATTCACACTGAACAATAAAACCAAAATTCTACTTGGCTTCATTAACTTCCAAGATAGATTGTATCCAAGTCTGAAAATGCAAGAGACTTGCACTCTAAATATGGGAATGAATTCTAAGTGAAGAGTTGGATCTTAATATTGCTTAGAGATTAGAGTCAAAGAAGATAATTTTGTAATGAAGGAAAAATAAACCTAGGAACTAGAGATAAATCCATAGAAAGAACTTGAGACAATAACGAAATCCAACATTCATAGTTAGATCCATGTTCAAGAGAAACAGAAAGATGGCACATTGTTCTATATTGGTCCTCTAATATTTTGGAGAACAAAAAGCCTCTCAATGGGGAGGCCTGATTTGAAATGGATCTGAACATGGGAATGATTGTAAGAATCAATACCTACAAGTGTAATTTAGAAATTAATGAAGGTTATATAATAAATGACAATGCAATTTTTTTTAATTAAATTGGGTTTATGGTTTACCTGATGAATTGATGATGGAATAAAGTGGGTATGTGAGTCAAATTTGAGTCCAAAAACCGTCCCATATCATTAAGGTATGCAGATATTATTTCTATATCAAATTTCAGTACATACAGAAACAGTTTGAAAATTTTTCAATGTTGGCCCCATTCACAGGTCAATGTTGTTGGTGTCGAGTCCTAGTACAATTTCCGTTCCTTGTTCCTTGTAAAATTCGTTCGACATTACACACATCCCCGCATCTAGTACTACAAGGGAGTATTTTTATGGTGTTGATTAAGCAATCAGTGAAAAAGAGGGATTTTTCATCACAACTATGAAACAGATACATTGTACATACATTAATGTAGAACCTGAAAGAAAAATGAAGACTGATGAAAACTTAAAACTTGCGTCAACCAAATTGTGTACTTTGAAAGAAAATTAGTGTTTATGGTTTACATGGTGAATTGATGATGGAAGAAAGTGGGTGTGTGAGTCAAATTTGAGTCCAAAAACCCTCCCATATCGTTAAGGCATGCAAATAGTCTATCCATGACAAATTTCAGTGCATACAGAAACTGTTTGAAAAAATTTCAACGTTGGCCCCATTCACAGGTCACTGTTGTCGGTGTCTAGTCCTAGTTAAATTTTCATTCGTTGTTCATTGTTCCTTGTTCCTTGTTCCTCATTCCTTATTCCTTGTTCCTTATTCCTTTTTCCTTGTTCCTTGACCATGATGTAGTCCCCAAGATCCATTATTTTTGTACAAAACATACTAATGGCATAAAATGTCCCACACAAAGACCAAATATCCGCTACATAAGTCTTTTGTCTTTTTTCAAGGACTAAGTAACACATCTCAATTATAAGAAGATTAAAATAGGACCTAAGAACCTTATGTTATTTCCTTAACCATGGGTAACATAACACTATCATTCAATAGTCAAATTGTTACATTTCATTGTCATGCATCATGTGTACTAAGGGCTTGAGCCACCACAAGGGAAACATACAAAGAATATTTGTCTTATGAACAAGATATGGTACTATTCATTTTGAGGTTTGGCATAGAGATTGTTCTTATAGAATACACTACATTACACCATATAATCCCTACACTCCTTGCAAACCATGTAACACCATTCAAATTAGACACATTCTTGCGATGAATTAGCTATGTTATTGACATAATTTTTTCGTCAATAGTATAGCTAATTTGTCGCAAGATTGTTTACATTCATCTCTCTTACGACGATATAAAATGATGCTTGGATTCATTTCATATTTGGTTTATCAACTTGAAATTAAAATTTGATACTTTGCAAGCTAGCTGGACCTTGATTCAAATACAAATATGAAATTTTGAATCATTAACATATCTACTAGAACATATGAAAAATAGGGTTTATAGTTTACATGATGATATGATGATGGAAGAAAGTGAAATTTGAGTCCAAAAACTCTCCCATATCATTAAGGCATTGAATAGTCTATCCATGTCAAATTTCAATTCATACAGAAACAATTTGAAAAAATTTCAACGTTGGCCCCATTCACATGTCACCGTTGCCCGCCTCTAGTATTTTTATGGTGTTCACTAAGAAATCAACGAAAAAGAGGGATTTTTCATCAGAAATGTGACACATATACATTGTATATACATTAATGTAGAACCTGAAATAAAAATGAATAAAGACTGACAAAAACTTAAAACTTGCGTCAACCAAATTGTGTACTTTGAAGGAAAATTAGGGTTTATGGTTTACATGGTGAATTGGTGATGGAAGAAAGTGGGCTTGTGTGTCAAATTTGAGTCCATAAACCCTCCCATATTGTTAAGGCATGCAAATAGTCTATCCATGTCAAATTTTAGTGCATATAGAAACAATGTGAAGTTTTTTTAATGTTGGCCCCATTCACAGGTCACTGTTGTCGGTGTCTAGTCCTCGTACAATTTATGTTCCTTGTTCCTTGCAAAATTCATTCCACATTACACACGTCCCCACATCTAGTACTGCAAGGGATTATTTTTATGGTGTTGATTAAGAAATCAACAAAAAAGAGGTATTTTTTATCAAAAATATGACACAGATACATTCTATATACATTAATGTAGAACCTGAAATAAAAATGAAGAAAGACTGATGGAAACTTAAAATTGAGTCAAAAAAATTGTGTGCTTTGAAATAAAAACAGGGTTTCTACAAAAATTCTATATAAATGACAAACACGTTCATCGAAACTTTGTTTATGAAATACTATGAAAACAATATGGATAAAATCTTATACGATCATGATGGTATAAAAATGAAATTGCTTCTCTTGGTTTCAAGAATAATTTATCCTCTACGGAAAAATGCCAACCACGTGAAGGTAAAATATCATATGGCCCCTCCCCTCCCCCTCACATCACTCTCAATTGATCCCCAATACCCAGTCTATAAAATAGAAAATAATCGAAAGCAACGTCCTATTAAGATTCATGCATAAAATCTATAAAAACAAAAATTAATGAAGGTACATGAAATTATGTACTTCTAAATGATATTTTAAGTCTACCACATACTTTAGTGTATTGGACACTATTTTCAGGTTTCACATAATAATTAAACAACATGTAACATAGGATATAAAAATGTCACATAAAACTTAAAAACATGTAATTAACCCATGACATTATAAGTAAATTATTTTAAGAGAAGAATTCATACAAATTAAAATATTATATAGTCACGTACCTAATCCAACCTCAACATATGTGTAATAATCCTTATTCTGTATCTTGATATTCTTCATTAAACTCGACATATGTATCATCATATGGTTCAGAAACGGTGTTGAAAGGATTGACGATATCATCATTGTCATCAATGACATTTTCAAGCATATTTTCATGGACATCATCACCAAGAATTGCAATATTGTCTCCTACGCCTGGATCATGATCTTCTTCATCTTCTTCATCTCTTGACCATGTATGATCTTTCGGCTCTGTCTGATCTATCGAATCACCTTCTTGATCTTCAATATCATATTCTTCCTATAAATGAGTATACTTAATTAGCCTTCCTCTTGGATCATATCTAACAACAAATGACCAATCCCTCTCACCTAGAAAATTTCAGTAAAATACTTGTTCACATTGCCTTGGAAAAACATAGCGATCATATCCTCTTTCAAACACCATTTCTTTTGTAACACAACCAATATGGGGTATAATAAAAAAAATATTTTTTTCCTCATGCAACCCACAAGCTTCTAACTCAGCGGGGCCTGTTGACCTCCCGGTCAATGGATTGTCTCCTATTCCTGAGTTGAAGCAGCTCTTCAATTCCCTGCTAGAATCCCACAACAATTCCACAGATCCTCCTATTGAACTCACCCCACACGGACAAGCACTAGGCCTAATCTCCCTTCACGTGACCACAACCCTACGACCACAGGCCTACGTAGTAGGCGCGTCATGTTTCACGATGTCGAGGATTTTCATTTCAAAACACCCAACTCCTCCAAGTCCCGAAACCCAAAATAGGGCTTAATGGGCTCTATCCCCTCCCTTATATCTCCTCCAGGTGTCCTTGTCTAGGGACCTAGGGCCAATCCTTTGGGAACGTCGTGTTTCACGATATCAAAACTCTTGATGTTGAGTTCCTCGACTCCTTCAATCCCCAATACCCAAAAAGGGTTAGCAGATATTTAGCTCCTCCCTTTATGCGTCCACCATATGACTTCTAGTCAGGTCCTGGGGCCTCACTCCTAAGAGCTTCGAGATTTTCGCGTCCTATGAAGTTGCGATGCAACTTTCTCCCTTTTTCCAATAGCCAAAACCATGATATTCCTTTGCCCCTGTTCAACGGTCCAGATTATTCCGACGATCAATGGTCTAGATTTCGTCTCTGTTTTGCATATCAGGAATTCCCAATGCCAGTCACCTTTGCCCGCTCGACTTCTGAAATAACGATATTTCTGAGTGCATATCAATGAATCATATCCTCTGTGATTAGATGACTCCTATCCAATCGCGAATTCGGTCCTTGCGAGTTCTCGTGGGTCTTCCCTTTGACTTCTCTGTTGTGCAAGTCAGCGAAGCACTGATCATTTGTCACACGTCCCTTACAACAAACGGTTCTGATGATGTTAGGGTTTCACGACCTATGACCTCCAAGTCATGACCTCCTTCACATCCCCGACTCTTGAAATGCTAACATTTCAAGGCTCCCAAATATGACGGTTCATGCTCCTCTAGATCTAAAGGTCCATATCTCTTCACAAATTTGTGTATCAGGACTTTGCGAGTGAGCCAACCGTGACTCCCCGACTCCCGAATGTTGAAAGGGCTTAACAAATTTTATCTCCCTCCTTTGGCCTCCATCCATGTGACCATTTCCTACGACCTAGAGCCTAACTCCAAGGCACGTTGGAACTTTGTGTATTGCAAGTTCTCACGACTGCCCTCTTTGACTTTTCAACCCTGGGAGTCAGCGAAATGCTGAGATCTCGCCATGTCTCCTCCTTAATGGATGACCACGATCAATCATGATTTCGCATATCGCGAGTTTGAACAACTATGCTCTCTGACCTTCTTTCTCTGCGAGTCAGCAAAATTCCGAGATCTCGCCACATGTCCTCCTTAATGGATGACCATGATCAAATCAGAACTTGTATCATGCACCTTCCTCCGGATCCAATGATTATTGGTCCATGTGCCAAATCCAATGGATCAGATCTATTCTTCCTATGCACTTCCTTTCTACTGTCTGGATGTATATTCTACGGTCCAGATCGCTCCCTCTTCCCAATCCAATAGTCAAGGTGGATCCCGATAGATCCTTAGGTCAATGATCCACGTTATTTCATGACTTCGAGTTTCTGGGATTTTGGTTGTACCAACCCGTAATCTTCCAATGCGTGAACTATCGAACTATCATATCCAACGATCAAGGTGGATCTCAATATATCCTTGGATCTACAGTCCAAGTCACATCGCGATTTTAGGTTTCAAAGGTTTCAAAGGTTCTGTCCCCTGCACGATGGCTACCAATGTCCATCGAACTTGCAAATATTGAAGGAGTTGAGGTGTTAACTCCTACATTCCTTCTTCAAATCTAACATTCATGACAGACCTCAGATCCTCCCAAAAGGATCTCGTCCGTTCATCTTCAAAATGAAATAATATTCCCTTTCACTACTTAAATCTCTCTATCCTTCTCGAGCTTCATCAGTTATGAAGGAATTAAGAGATTTTCTCTCTTTCTCCTGGACATGACTCTTACAAGAGTCTTCCGCACACCCCTTGCGCTCATTCATCAACTCTAGAAATTAAGTGGGTCTCGGTCTCTTCTTGCCTCGCAGGGAACCTGTGCATAACTACACTACCTCTCCTAAGATTAATAGACTTCATCCTCCAAGGGACTCAAAAGAATTAGGAAGGTTGACATGCATACATGAAACTGTGTCCATGGTTTACTAACACACAGTTTGTGACTCTGGTTTATGCCACCATAGGACACAAGAATTTACGAGTATAAAACATGTCCTATCCATATAATTTCTTACTTGCTTAATTATACAACCAAGAATAAATAGAAGGGATACAATATACCCATTAAGAAATCATGCACATTCTGAAAACATTCATAGTATAACCAATTCATACACAATTATAGCTAAATTACATAGGGCAGGAGATCACTTATCTATTACAGGTTTCTGCCAACCAAATAACTGTGGATGTTCATCCTTCCACCCGACCATAGGCTCAAAGGCATTCAATCTTAGCACTCTGGCCACCCCCGTGCCAAGTCATGATATCACCAAGGAACTCTCGCAGTTCTGAAGGATTCATTCTCTGTTTCAGCTTCTACTCGGGTTTTGTTCTCTATGAACTTTCAGAGGTTTCCCTCTTTGTTATGGCCTCGGCGAGGTTTATCATATGTTGGCCTAGCTTCAATCTCATGACCTTATGATCATCATCCATTGGAGAGCTTTGTGCATCTCCCTTACGATATTTCTCTCTCCTCCCTTTTCCCCTCTGGTTGTCCTCATGTGTATCTCTCTTGCCTTCCTTCTGTTAGAAGGAAGCTTGGGTCTTCTTCATCTGCCAGACCCTGTGGTACTTTGGGCTGACATTCTGTAGATAGACCATGCTCCCATTCATGGGGATGGCTGGTAATTCAACCACTAGTCCTTTCTTCATTAATTGATTTCTCTCCTTGGGATCTGAAGGAGGTTGTCATCCTCATCAAGGGAAATTTGGGGTTATTTGATATAATGAACCCTCTCGTATAGCTTTCACATTCTTCCTCTAGTGATATCATGGCTAGTACTTTCAAGGCTTCACTTCCACAGTTAGTTATTGGCAACTCAACAATAATACATTTACATTGTCCACATGCCTTATCATGGTAATTCCTATTTTATGATTAATTACAAATTGGGGGAAACAAGGTGTTACAATTCCCCCCCCCTTAAAAAAACAACGTCCTCAGTGTTCTTTCTCAAAAACCCCTATCATGCCTCTCTCATTCAGTCATTTCAGAATTCTTGATCCTTCTTTCTTGGTTAGGTTCTTTTTCATACAATTAATATTGGTCACCAGCTTTCAATAATTCTTAGACAACAAGCATGTTAATGATGGTCTTATGCAAAAACATTGCATAAAAATTTTTAGGAAATTTTTTTCATAATCTTAGAAAAATAACTATCTATGCAGTTTGTAGATTTGTATCCACATGGTTGTTTTGTTATCCAGGCTCATTTTTTTTCCTTGACTTACCCATTGGGTGAATGATCCCAATTCAATAGTTTTCAATAACTATCAAGGTTTCATCTTCCTTGCGGTCACTCACCCTCCAGGCCCAAGCTCAAGCATCCCATTTACTGCTATACAGTCCCTCGGGTGATCCATCTTGCCTTGCCAAGGTTTTCTCGCACAATAAGAACTACCCACCGTGTGGATGATCCCAATAATTTACACGAACTATTAAGGTCTCCTCTTCCTTGCGGTCACTCACCCTCCAAGACCAGGCTCAGGCATCCCCTTCACTACTATATAGTCCCTCAAGTGATCCATATTTCCTTGCCAAGGTTTTCTCACACAGAAATAATTTCAGAGACTCTATCGAGTATTACAGTTGAGGCATCCCTCCAGTTTGTGTTACCTCGACACAATGTATTTCAGGTGATCATGACTTATCACGGGGTTCTCATGGCTCAACAGTAGCCATTTTTCATCATCTTCAGCTTTGATGGCCTTCATCTATCCTTTCTGTACAAATCTTTTCTTCTCACCTGTATCACAGGTATACAAAATTCATGAGACACCATTATAAATTCTAACTTTCTGAATTTTATTGCAAAAATGTCACCCACAGATTTTCCAATGTCTTCATTTATTTCCAGATATGTTCCGTACGGAACCAGATTCAAAAGAATGGAACTTTCTTTCCCATACATTTTATCTCAGCAGGAAATCTTTCTTCCTTATGGGCTTACAAAATTTCCATATCCAAGACTCTTTGTTCCTGCAATCATTAGTCATCTAATCAAAGTGTTAGTTCTCATGCGCATACATTTTTATTGCACCTTTACGACGTCATCACAAACAATCTCATATTTGCGCATACTAACAATCAAATTCACTTTCTCAAAAGGAAAATACCATTGCTTGCAGTTTGTCTCAGTAGGCAATTGGTCTTCCTTATGGGCTTACAATACTGCCATATCCAAGACCCATTTCCTCATGTGATTTCAACATTCATCAACCAAACAAATTGTTAGTTTTCATGCACATTAATTTTTTCAAAATCAAGTATACTAACAGTCCAAGTCATTTTCATCTATTCAAGGATACAAATCAAAAGGATACATCATACCTTACCTATGCATCATTCCATCCTATCAAATTTTTCAAAATGTAATTCAAATATCAATTGATTTTAATGAATACGCCAACATTCGTGGCCACATTCATACCCAATGCACCCTTGCATTGATTTCAAGTTTGTCACACTTTATGATAGGTTCTTGGCCATGGTGTGTTGAAATTTAACCAACCTCTTCACCACATGGATTATTCATTTTCATTCACTCTTACATCAGGACCATGTTTCCTACTATAGGTTGATCATGATCCCAGATCAGTACACATGCAATTCAAAATTTTCACATGAATCCCTTTAAGCATTCTTCCTTCATTAATAACCAAGGTGCCAACACTTATGACCACCCAATTTTCTTTCCTTCAATTCTTACATAATGTAAGTAAAACATTGGAAGATCCTCCTTCCTGAGTCATACCCTACTTCGTTATCCATGGCATACAACTTGCCCTTTCAAAATTTTGTGCATAACATGAGAAAATAAAATATTTCAGAAGGAAGCCTCACCCAAATCTTTTCATATCTTGAGGCACATAAGAATGAACATTTTTATACCTGTTCTTGGATGCTAGTACTCTCTTTCTGATCTTTACCTTATCAGTAGTGCTTTAGCAGGATTTTCACAGTCCTTTCAACAATCTTTCAACCGTAGCTTCCTCTTAGTCATCTTCTGTTTGAGGTTGCCCGTCATTGGAAACTGTCTTCCTCAATAGCTCCAATTCCTTTCTACACATAGCATGCATCATCATAGTCACAATTACATTAGTCATAATATTAACCCAAATTCAAGTATCATAATATTTAAATTAATAAAATAATTTCAAACATGCCCTAGCATATCTCTATGTACTTCATCACACTATCCTTAATGTTTTCATGAGTGCAACACAATAGTTCTCAATCGTTTTTACAGTAATACAACCATCATCACTATGGTGTCAAAAAATTTACATTCATCAGCATACTAGCTTTCTCATCCCAGGGCAAAACATAATACACAACAAGAAAATAATTGAGGGCTCTCCCTTTCTTCAAATTCTTTCTACATCCCCTGGGAATTTTCAGCCCAGTTAAGTTATCTCTAATGTATCACTGCATTTTCTTAATCATGGCTTCAACCAAGCCTAATAAGTTAAACATACTCATTTATTCATTTAATAATACTCAGGGGGTTTACTTACCTTTTTTCAACTATATCGGTTTCCACAAATGCTCTTTTAATCCTACGACTCAATTAAACAATTTAGGGTTCTTAGGGTGAGGAAAGTCTTCTTCCTTTTCTCCCCCTGTACTTATGAAATATACCTCTTATTGTGATCTTTCTTCTCTTTTCCTGAGCAGCCCTGGGTTAGGCTCATCCTAACTCTTAGGATACATCAACATGTTTTAATAGAAAAATATTTTGCCCATAATGAATCATGAACCTGGGCATCTTGCACATTACCATTCAGTTACTGGAATGGTCAATATTCATTTATTAGTCTTCTATTCATTACATGATGTTTTTCAAAATGTAATCTAGGATTATGGTGTATATATATATTTATGTAGTCATTAAGGTTATGACTTTGTTTTCTTGATAGAGTCTTCACACAGTTCCTCCACAGGGAACTCCTTCAGCATGCAACTTCCTTATTGCATATCCATCACTATTTTTTATGGCCTCGGCCTTGAGTTAGCTTTAGCCATTTACTAAATATTCCATAAGGAATATAAACGTGCATCTTTGTCATGTGCCCAATTATGTATTCATACATATTCTGGTTTTTGTTAACTTACATCCATGATGTACTTAATCATATTCATAATTCTAAGCCTACATGTATTTGTCATAGGTATATCTCACAACCCACATGCATCTTTACTTTTAAGATCAGTCAATTCAGATTCGTTCACAATCCTTCTCATGTGATTCTCAAAGGCATAATCATTTGCCTCTTACCGTGATAAACAAAGCACCTTTTCTCTTTTATTCTTTCATCTATTTATACTAGCATTTCCTTAGGAAATGGAATACATTTCCCTCAAGCTATCATTTGAAACATAACTTTCATGACTCTTCAGAATAGGGTCAACCATGCATCCATGGTATTCACTCAATCTTGGCAAGTGCAATGCTTGCCTCACATTTCACTCATCAGGGAAATCATATTGGGATTTTAGTATACTTTTACTCTTACCTCATACATGTGCATCACTTGCACATTTAATATCATTTGTACCTAATTGGTATTAATATCAAGCTTCATATCAAGAAGCTTCATAATGCATTAAATCCATGCAGTCAAGCATACACACACAACTAAGTATTCATCATACTAGCTTATTTTTATCCTTAGTGTTCTTTTAGTCAGAGATTACAGTCACTTACATGACTAATCTCACAGTCATAACTCATACTGACATTTCCATCTCTCATGGAAATAACCAACCATGGTCACTTTCCTTTTTATACTATAGAAGCTGGCAAGAAAACATTCTTGCCTCAAACTCCTTGGAAATTTAACCAACTTATAAATACATTATGTCCAATTCTAACCATGCCCAAGGTAACACAGTCAACTAAACTAGCTTCCAATTATATCTATATAGCTACTATCCACCACTGGATGTCAATCTCACCCATTGGGATTTTAGAAGTGCCCCAACACTCCCTTTACCACATTAAGGATCAACATTTAGTCAACCATTTTATATTATCTTTAGCAATAATGTCTAATACCATTTGGACTACTTACCAAGTATCCTAGTTCAAAAATCCAGAGTATCTTTAGGCCAAAATCGGTCTTGACCATTATATCTAGATTTTTTCCTTCTATTCAGCACAGTCAGGGAAAGAGGCCATTCTCCTCCTTTCACAAGAACTTTGGTAGATTAGTTTTACTATCCACCAAGAAAGGGAGGATGTTGTGATTTCTCAGCCAATCACTCTATAATTCTACAGCTCTGTTTATTATCTTGATTAGAAAAAACCCTGTCCAGTGATTCCTATACCCAAAAACAAAATTTGTTTCTCAATCCACTTGAAACCTGAGAGTTGTGCATGCTCTCCCTTTTCAGGGAATGGTCACCAGACTCATTCCTCTGTTCATGAGGGGTTATACACCTATACTAGATTTAACCCTTCATCAAAGAAATAATCATTACTACTACAGATCCTTTCCATCTGTTCACATTTCTATTTTAGTTTAAATATTATTGTCCTTCAGTGTAATCCCATTCCTGTAGGATCTGCTATCATTTCCCAAAGGAATGATATGATTCCTTAAAGTACTTCAAGAATATTTTCATATGACTCGTGCATGATCTCAAGCAGGCCAAGTGTTGTAACCATGCTCTGATACCATTTTGTAACACACCCAATATGAGGCATAATAAAAATCTCTCTTTTTTTCCTCATGCAACCCGCAAGCTTCCAAATTAGCAGGGCCTGTTGACCTCCCGTTCAATGGATCATTTCCTATTCCTGAGCTGAAGAATCTCTTCAATTCCTTGCTGGAATCCCGCAACAAATACACAAGTCCTCCTATTGAACTTAGCCTGCATGGACAAGCACTAGGCCTGAGCTCCCTTCACATGAACACAACCCTGCAACCATTGGCCTACGCAGTAGGCGTGTCGCATTTCATGATGTTAGGAATTTTCATTCCAAAACACCCGACTCCTCTAAGTCTCAAAACACGAAATAGGGATTAATGGGCTCTAGCCCCTCCCTTATATCTCCTCTAGGTGTCCCTGTCTGGTGACCTAGGGCCAATCCTATGGGCACGTAGCATTTCACGATATCGAGACTCTTGATGTTGAGTTCCCCGACTCCTTCAATCCTCGATAACTGAAAAGGGTGAGTGGATCTTTAGCTCCTCCCTTTATGCATCCACTATATGACCTCCAGTCAGGTCTTAGGGCCTCACTCCTAAGCGCTTCAGGATTTTCGCATCCTAAAGTTGTGATGCAACTTTCTCCCTTTTGCTGATAGATGAAACCATGATATTCCTTTGCCCTTGTTCAATGGTCCAGATTATTCTGATGATCAACGATCCAGACTTCATCGTGGTTTCATGTATCAGGAATTCCCGATGCGAGTCACCTTTTCCCACCCGACTTCCAAAATGTTGATATTTCTGAGTGCAGATCAAAGGCTCAAATCCTCTATTATCATATGACTCCTATCCAATCGTGAATTCGGGCCTCACAAGTTCCCGTGGTTCTTCCCTTTGAATTCTCTTTTGTGAAATTCAACGAAGCACTGATCCTTCACCATGTGTCCCTTCCAACAGATGGTTCTAATGATGTCGGGGTTTCACGATATACAAACTCCAAGTCATGACCTCCTTCACATCCCTGACTCCCGAAATGCTGACACTTTGGGGCTCCCAAATCTAACAGTTCACACTCCTCTAGATCTAACGATCTAGATATCTTCACGAATTAACATATCAGGACTTTGCAAGTGATTCAACCCAATATCCCTAACTCCTGAATTCTGAAAGGGATTAACAACTGTTAGCTCCCTCCTTTAGTGTCCATCCATGTGACCATTTCCTACGACCCGGAGCCTAACCCCAAGGCACGTCGAAACTTCATGTATCACGAGTTCTCACGAATGCCCTCTTTGAATTTTCTACCCTACAAGTCAGCGAAATGATGAGATCTCGCCACGTGTCCTCCTTAATGGACGACCATGATCAAATCAAAACTTGTCTCATGCACCTTCCTCCAGATCTAATGATTGTTGGTCCACATGACAGATCCAATGGCTTGGATATATTCTTCCTGTGTGCTTCCTTTCTACTATCTGGACGTATATTCTACGGTCCAGATCGCTCCCTCTGCCCGATCCAACAGTCAAGGTGGATCTCGATAGATCCTTAGATCAACGATCCACATTATTTTGCAACTTCAGGTTTCAGTGGTTTTGGTTGCACCAACCCATAATATTCCGATACGCGAACTCTCGAACTAGCAGATCCAACGGTCAAGGTGGATCCTGATAGATCCTTGGATCTACGGTCTAGGTCGCATCATGATTTTGGGTTTCAGGGGTTTCATAGGTTTTGTCCCCTGCACGATGGCTACCAACGTCCGTTAAACTTGAGAAGACTGAAGGAGTTAAGGCATTAATGCCTACACTCCTTCTTCAAATCTAACGGTCATGACAAAGCTCAGATCCTCTCGAAAGGATCTCATCCGTTCATCTTCCATACGAAATAATATTCTCTTTCACTACTTAAATCTTGCTATCCTTCTTAACCTTCGTCAATTCTGAAGGACTTAAGATCTTTGTGCTCTTTCTCCTGGACTTGACTCTTAGAAGAGTCTTTCGTGCACCCCTTGCACTCATTCATCAAGTCTAGGACTTAAGTGGGTCTCGGTCTCTGCTTGCCTCACAGGGAGCCTGTGCATAACTGTACTACCTCTCATGAGCTTAACACACTTCGTCCTCCAAGAGACTCAAAAAGACTAGGAAGGTTGACATGCATACATGAAACTGTGTCCACAGTCGACGAACAGTGACGAACACACAGTTCGTGACTCTGGCTTATGCCACCACAGGACACAAGCATTTATGAGTATAAAACATGTCTTATCCATATAATTTCTTACTTGCTTAATTATACAACCAAGAATAAATATAAGGGATACAATATATCCATTAAGAAATAATGCACATTCTTGAAAACATTCACAGTATAACCAATTCATAAATAGTTATAGCTAAATTACACAGGGCAGGAGATCGCTTATCTATTACAGGTTGTTTCCAACCAACTGACTATGGGTATTTGTCCTTCCACCTGACCATAGGCTCATAGGAATTCAATATTATCACTTTGGCCACCCCCATGCCAAGCCATGATATCACCAGGGAACTCTCGCAGTTCTCAAGGATTCTTTCTCTGTTTCATCTTATGCTCGTGTTCTGTTCTAAACAAAATTTCAGAGGTTTCCCTCTTTGTTATGGCCTTGACAAAGTTTATTATATCCTCACCCAACATCAAGCTCGCGACTTTCTGATCATCATCCACTAGAGAGATTTGTGCATCTCCCTTACGAGCTTTCACTCTCCTCCCTTTTCCCCTCTGGTTTTCCTCGTGTGTATCTCTCTTCCCTTCCTTCTGTCAAAAGGAATCTTGGGTTTGCTTCATCTTCCAGGCCCTGCGGTACTTTGGGCTGACATTCTACAGCGATACCATGCTCCCATTCATGGGGGTGGTTGGTAATTCAACCATTGGTCCTTTCTTCATCAACTGGTTTCTCTCCTTGGGATCTGAAGGAGGTTGTCATCCTCATCAAGGGAAATTTGGGTTTATTTGATATAATGAACCCTCTTGTATATATTTTACATTCTTCCTCTAGTGGTATCATTTATAGAACTTTCAAGGCTTCACCCCCACATTCAGTTATTGGCAACTCAATAATAATACATTTACATTGTCCACATGTCTTAGCATGGTAATTCCTATTTTATGATTAATTACAAATTGGGGGAAACAGGGTGTTACAATTTTAATCATTGGAAATCCGTTGGCATGTTGAATAATAGTTCTTTCCTCATCGCATTCATGCATTCATAACCTATACCATTTGACATCGAACAGAACTAATTTTAAGGAATTAAAGTCACACTCAAGTATATCGTTTGAATACCCATAGTATCTATTTTTATATTTTCAGCGATGTGTGTCACTCCTAGAGGAAACATTAGTGACCTGGAATACTGCAGTTATCCCACTATCATAAGTTTTTCTAGTTTCATCCAATTGTTTGATGCGAAATTTACGACCATTGCACCACATCGCCTTGTGATGTTTCAACTTCAATATGCCAGATATGTAAAAGATGCATTGTCAATTAATAAATTAACATATATATTTATATAACTTTGAAAGTATCTGAAAAATACAGTACACATGTAGTCACATTAATATAATATAAAATAACTAAATAAAATGGGTGAATTTGCTTACCTGTCCATCTTTCAAACCATATGCTAAATCAATTTCCCTTTGCGTAACATTGGCATGTCTATTATGACGAGCTTCTCTAACCAATTCAAACAGTCATTACCCTGATAACCTACCTCCATTATGTTGTTTACATATTTCAATCCATACATTCATCCAGTCAATATTATTTGCAATGTATAAATGCAATGCATCCCACTCTTGAAAAACTAAATCAAAAAATCATAATTCACCAATATTAAATATTTGTTATAACATCCAATATGTAGGTTATAAATATTAATAATTTATGAAATAAATTATATTAATATATTAATGAGTATGATCATATACACAAAAAATGAAACTTTATATGTATTATTAATATAAATCTCCACAATTATTAATATATTACCTCTCATTTTTTTCATTCTACCTTTCCCCAACAGATGCTCCCGATCTTCAAATTTTTTGATGGAGTTCACATCCCAAATGCGATCCACTGCTAGTTGGCGTTGCTAATTTAGGAAGATACTGATTAATATATGCCATGGATTAATATACCATATATCCCTCCACCATAGAACCCTCAAGACGTGATATTTTTCTAACCAATAGCTTCAATGATTTCAAGTGCCTCTTCACCATCCACATTGACCTTGTGTGAACCGATCCACAAATTTCAATCTCCTCAACTTGGTGTATGAGGTAGCGTTATTGTGCATTGAAAAATGTTGGAGGTATACACTTTTGCATTTCACACATTAGACGAGGAATTTATCTCTTCCAATACTTTATATCATCTTCATGGATTTATTTCAATGAAAACCATCTACATGAGATCACGACACAAGAAAATAGCATGTTTCAACATAACATAATATAATATATTACATTACTTTGAAAGAACATTTTGCATATAAATCACAACTACTTACCTGATGTATTTTCCAAGATCATATATAACTTGTTTGACGTTGTTGTCAAATTCATTTGGGAGAGATAGTGGTAGAACATACTGTAACAAAAAATGAATCGTTATTTGTTTCGACCAAAGTATAACGCCAAAAAAAAAAAATAATAATAAAATATGTATAACGCCAATATATATAAATATGTATACCAAAATTATTACCTTAATGAAGGTATGCCAATCATGTGTTTTTACCCCACCAAATTCACCTTTCTTCGTTAACATATTATTTATGTTTGAAGCAAAACGTGTGGGAAATTTAATTCTTTGAATGACCTCTTTTACATCATTTCTTTTTTTCTCTGTTAATAACCATGGAAAGTTATTTCGGTCTAGTACTCCATATGATCTATTTGAATATCATATCACACTTCACATTGCATGATTGGCTTCCTAAATGTTAGTACAAATTTTGACAATTTTTTCTTTGTCCCTCCTACCATCTATGATTCGCCATAACGTTTCTATCACATTATTCCCATTATGCATTCTATCAAACAAATGAGATATTTTTGGCTCCTCATAGTAGGTAAACCTCATGAATTGAGTGGTATAACATTTAATTCCTCATGGAAGCCCATTATTAATACCTTCGTGACGATAGCGATCTTCATGAAGCATAATAAAATCACAAAAATAATTATCAAATACGGTAAAATAAATTCAATGATTAAAATAAACATTCAAAACATTACATGATCTATGATACATAAAGAAATTGAGTACCTTGAATATTTCCATTATATTCCAACCTCCATAGGTGAGGTGTCATTCTTCGTGGTTTTAAACCATTCTCTTATTTCCCATTGAAAAGATGTTTTTCAGTAGTATGATACCTATGGTTCTTAGGGAGGATGTGCCTATACTCATCAAACAACACCTTTCTTAAAAAATTTGAATGATGATACTTCATCTTAGGGCCACAAACTGGACATGAAAATTTACCCTTTGTTTGAATACCTGCAACAAATGGATTAATGTCAATTATACGATGAGATTATTTCAAAAATAAACATGCACCATGATAACATTAAAAAATTATATAGTATTAAGGAGAAATATTAGAATGTTACATACCACAAAAATGTGTTAGTCCAGGGGCATCATGAATTGTCCATAAAAGTATTCCACAGAATTTAAATTTCTTCTCCCCGATTGGTTTACATATGTCATACATTGTGATGCCAACCCATAACT
>SNQJ01S0017538.1:2029-12082 GCA_010110895.2 Picea sitchensis | reverse complement strand
CGATATAATGATAAAGAAAGGTTTTCCCGGTTGAGGGTTTCCGGTAAAGATCTCTGAGTATTCTGTGTATGAGCCATTGATTAATTTCTGTATTACTTAAGAATATATATGCATTGCTTTACTTCGCAGGTTTAAAACTTACAACTTTGTCAAATAGTATAATGGTTATAATGGTCATATTGTCGCTCTTGCAATGAACATTGACTATATCAATTTAGACTTTGTCAAAATGTATAAAGGTCAATATGGATAATATCAAAGAGTGTAAGGGGAAATAGTTAGTGTCGCTCTTGCGACACATACACATGTTCGTCGAAATAGAGACGATAGTCCAATATCTTCATGATCGTCGCAAAACAGACGAAAGTTTGATTCCGTCGAGAGAGCGATGAATACGGGTTGGATTTAGAAAAAAATTGAAAAATTCAACTTTTTCTCTTGAATTTTGCGACGAAAGAGTATTTTCGTCGCAAGTAGTCATCGCAAATTTTTCAATATGTAGTAGTGCCCTAAGAAAGAAAAATGAAAACATGGTAAATTCAAAGCCTGATGGATTGGTCCTTTCAATATTTTTGAAGTATTTTCAAATAACACCTATAAGTTGCATAGTTTGGAGGATTCTGAATTTTTTGGTGGCCTTATCAATGGGAACTTTCTGAAGAAATATTTTTTTTAAGCCATGATTGGATTTCCACCATTGTAATTACCACTTTCTTTTTATTTTTGGTATTAATAAGTGACTCCATAACCCAAAAGCTAAGGCACTGGAACTGCGTGTTCTTAGGAGCTCACAGGGAGCATGCCATCCCCTGTGGAGCCAAATGTTATCACATAAATTTGTCCATAATCACAAGTAGAAACCATGGACGTATGCGAGAAGGCAGGTGCAATATACAATGATCGAGATCCCCTGTCCAATTCGATATAACGATATCTCCAAGCGTAGTTGGAAGGACTCCAAGTTTGGTAGTTAGATGAAAGTTTTGGCAGGGGCGCTAAAGTAGTCGGCGCGCCTAGATCTCAGGTCTCGTTCAGATCAATAGCCTTAGATCATTTCAAGACCACACCATGCTTGGACGATAAAAATACTTGAGCGAGATGAAATCCTAACCAATGTTTTGCGGGGAGGCTACGTGGCATAGGCGGGTACATTTCGAGCCCGAAAGTGGTGTGGGCCTAAACCTCTTCCTACGGCCCTGAAATCACATGTGCATATAATATCGTATCCTACAACAACAAGTGGTTGTCCAACCATGCTCCAATCGCAAGGAAGATTCAGTTAATGAGCATGGATTGGTAGATTAAACCTCAGCTCAGTCCATAAATAGAAATCATGGATATTATGGCTAAGGAGACAGAGTTGTCAGCCCAAGGTACTGCGATTTACGGTTTTTTCCTGCAAGCCCATGATGATCTGAGCTTGCGTCTGACAGAAGAATACACACATAGTCTAACAGAAGGCTGCACAAATGTAAATCTTTGAATGGGATGGATATATCACACCCCTGGTAGTTGTGGACTGATTTGAGTATAAATAGATCAGTTCAATATTTTAGTTAAGGTCATCAACTGGTTGAGCATAGCTCCCTATTTTGTAATTTTGTAACAGAGTTGTTATATGGTTTTGTATGAGATCTGAGACTTTCACATTAAGAGAAGTCAGTTTCTTTCATCATCTTGTTTAATATATTTTGAAACACTCGTGCATGGAGGATCCAAACGAGGGTTCTAGTCATATTGTAATGTAGGTTTGATTATAGTATTTTTGTGACCATTTTCAATCAGTTTCTTTGTTATCTTGTTTCTTATTATGTTAAAATTATCATGCATGGAGGATCCAGACGAGTTGTTTTAGTTGCATGGTAATGGAGGTTTGGTTATTATGAAACTGTGATATATTTAAGTGTCTGAAACTTAAGTTGAAGAGTGCTCTTGTGCGTGATTTTTTCTTCTCCAAGTTTCTTGAAAGTCGGATGCCCATGGAAGACTTGTTCACCTTTCTCACTAAGTCTTCCCTCTGCTCACCTTTAACCTTAAAAAACTTTCTGAAGTTAATGAGGACCTCATTTCCCTATGCATTGCTTGTCCATTTTCTGTGTTAAAACATTCTTGTACTGAGTTTTGTCCATTTGACCTCCATTCATAAAACCTACCTCCACAAAACTTTTGATGGGTATTGGTCTTATCCTCTTGCAATCTGAGGGTGACTATCAATGCTAACAAGTTCCACCTACCTTTGGAGAAGACTTGATGAGAGCTATCAATCAATGGATGTTTTCATACATTTTCAATGTCCTTCATACCCTTTCTATTCAATCAACTGCATGCTTCATGACCACACGTCTAGGGCTTCTTAACCACTTAACCATATTTCCATGGATTCTTGTATACTTCTTCAAAGTGTCTTTCTGTGAGGACCATGCTTCAAGCTATGCCATAAGGGGACCACTTTGGAAACTTCTTCAAATACACCCATCACTTATAGAAGCTTCCAAACTTGCTTCAGGGCTTCTTCTAGGGTTAACATCAATGACAACCAATTTTCTGACAAACCAAATAGTTATGCGGAAACCTTAGAATATTAGTTGCATGTCCCATATCCATTCAAAATATGATAAATCTCCCATGTTTCTTTATTTACTTGTAGCTTATCTATGAAATTTATGGGTTCAACTGACTTCTTAGTTTTCTATTCCATTATGTTTCCTCAAATCCATAAAGAGGTGATTCAACAATATTCCAAGCCATGTGTGTTAGTCTTTGATAAATTTATATCAAATTCACACAAATTCTTGGGTTTATTTCAACCTATATACACAATTATTATATATGAAATCTTAAGTGTAATCCAATAATTTTATATGCCAAAGTTAATGAAAAGATAATTTTATGATTTTTTCAAAGAATAAGAAGTTTAAAAAAAAATGTGCGGAAAGAGGACCCTTTAAAGAATTTGGCATAGTTTTCAAGAATTTAAGGATACACAATCTAAAATCTATGGGAAGGATTCAAGATTGGAAAGCTTTAATATGAATTTATTTTACTCAAAATCCCTGACAATTCCTATTGTATTTAAAGAATAATCAATGGAAAAGCTTCAAGATTGGAAAGTTTTAATTACACCATTAGGCATACATCTATTGGAAATGGGCACATTTATTGATATTTTAATCATAAATTCTAATCTTATGGCCGACAATTGAAGATGTTGGCATATTCTTTATCTTCCTTCCAAATCAATCAATGAGAATTAATGTTCATAACTTCCTTGTTTTTTTTAGTGCATCTGTTAACCTGTTTACTTTTTCACATTTACTTAATCATATTAAGATATTATTTCTAGGCCACTTGATTTCCACCTCATTGCCACATTTAAGTGATTAAAAAATATGAATATGTATAAAAATATTTATTGGCACATTTAAGTGATTAGCAGACTCTACCTCATCCCTCATTGTGATAGATCACATATTGGAGAAGGAATTTCATTTTGATTTGAAGCATGGCATGGCCAACTTTTCAATTAAATAAGGGGATGACACATTCGGTCAATGTATACAGGAATCGGGATATGCCAGAAGACAAGTAATGGATGGATGTTGCTCAAGAAAAATATCTCCATCCAGAGGCATTGGAAACATAGTGACGAATTTAGCATCGCATGGGTAGGAAAGAACCCTAGCGGTTAGGTTTTGAAAATATTTTTAGATCCTTGGCCTCCTACTAGAGACGATGTTGAGGAGTTCTTGGCTTTGTTGGATAGAATTTTATATATGAAAACCAAGTTTGACTCTTGTCAAATATTCAATGCTAAAAAAATGAATTTATTTTGATGAAACACTACATGTAAGGAATAAATTGTAACTCCTCGCTCGCGGCGGTTGGATTGTAGTGAATAGAGAAAATTTGTGGTTTGATATTTGTTGGTTATATATATATATCAGTGGCTGCGAAAACCACCTTCACCGTTATATGCAGGAGTAATTATTGTGAATCCCAAGATGAACAACAAGCTTAGGGTTGGATTCCTTTTTGAAGCAGGAAGTTGGAAGTACAATATGGCCCTGGGTCGAATAAATATCTACAAGTGACTAAGTATGCTTCCTTGCAGAAGGTCAATCTACTACAAGGGACTAAGTATATTCTTGCATGTATTTTTATTTGGTACAATGAATCATATCAATGTTATTGAGTCAATTTATTGTAAGTAGGATCACAATATAATTTATATAGATGTGCCCTTAAGATGAATATATCCAAAAATACAATCCTTCATCTCAAATCATAAATGTACTATTTGTTGGAAACATGCCCATGAATTTCCTATGCAGTCACATGCACATGCATGCAACTATGTTAGGAATGTGCATGCATGCACTCTTTTGTGAATAGATTGTGTAATTGGTGGATCTAATTATAATCAGTTAGTGTAATTGTTTGAGAGATGCTATATATACGAGCATGCCCATAGAGGTGAGAGTGCAATGGACTGCAATGTGTATTGAGTGTTTGATAGAAAGATACAATACTAAGGTGTTGAAGTGTATGAGAGGATAGGATGGTTGTATGCCTAGGTTGGATATTGTAATTCTCCCTTGAATAATAAGAATATCAATTATCATTTCTCGTGATTTTTTATCGTATTGGGTTTCCACATAAATCATTGTTTCAATTGTGTGATTGATGTTCTCGGTTTAATATTGTTTGTTGATTCTCTTTTTTCTTCTTCTTCCCAACAAGTGGTATCAAAGCAGGTTGAGTAGGTGCCACAAATGAGCCAAGGAGAATTACGTTCATGTATCATGTGAGCGCAAGAACCTTTGGACTTGTTTTTTATCACGTAAGGACAAGAAGAATGAAGTACTGAGGAGCCCAAACATTTTCTGAGAACCAGAAGGTGTGATTGAGTGAGTTTTAAGGCCATTGACGCTTCCTAGACAATGTTATAGGGGCGTCGATTCTCCCACACTTAAGAAATATGTTTTTTTCCTAAATTAGAGTGCACAGTTTGCACACCACAGAGCGTTGGAAAATCGACGCTCCCCCATCCACACTAAAGGATTATTGATCCCTAAAACTAGCGCTCCCTTTCCACCCACAAAGGAGCGCCCATCTTTAAATAAAAATTGGCATGGTTTAACAAATTTAAGGTTTTTAGATTCGGTATGAAGTTTACAAGGTGAGGTGGAGGATCGACTTTATTATATAAAAAAGGTGGAAGATCGAATTTTTCTTATTATGCATGACATGGTTGTGAGGTGAATGTTTTAAGTTTGAACCATTCTTAAAGGAGTGAGTGTATGTTTAAAAGGTGGATGCCATATAAAGTTTTTTTATTGGGAGGATATTAAATATTATTTTTAAATGTTGAACTTTTGTGGATTTGGTAAAAGTTTTTATTAAGGTATAAAAATATTTATTAAATAATTTTTAAAAAAATTTCACCATCAGTTTTCGGTTCAATCTTGAAGTATAAGGTTATTTTTCCATATAAAGGGTTTGGTTTTATAAGCAGTGGTTTGGGCATTTTTTTATGTCAATGGAGAAAGTGCAGAGTTCTAAGTTTTAGGTGGAGAAATTCAGCGGTAAGAATAGATTTGCGCTATGGAATCCTAAGATGCAGGATATGCTTATGAAACAAGGATTGCAAAAGGAATTGGTTAGAAAGACAAAGAAATCGGCAGGCATGACAGACGAGGACTGGGAAGATCTAGATGCAAGAGCCCTTAGTACCATTTGTTTGTGTCTGGGAGATGAAGTGTTGTTTAACATCGCTGAAGAGAAGACAACAACAGGTTTGTGGAACAGATTAGAGAGTTTGTATATGAAAAAGTCCTTGACGAACATAATCTTCTTGAAGAGGTAGTTTTACAACTTGCAAATGAAAGAAAGTACAAAAATTATTGATCAATTGAATGTTTTCAATACTTTGATTTTTCAATTATCTAGTATGGAAGTAAAGTACGAAGATGAGGACAAGGCGGTTACACTACTATGTTCGTTTCCTAAGTCTTGGGATCATCTGGTCACAACTATGTGGTTTATATCATCATATGTCATTGATTATGACATGGTTGTGGGAGCTCTGTTGTCTGAGGAAATGAGGAGAAGATCCAGTAAGGAAACCTCAACAGTAGAAGAAATGGTGGTCAGAGGTTGATCTACAGAAGGAGGGAATGATCAGAAAGGTACAGCTAGGTCTAAGTCAAAAGACAGTAAGGGTAAGGGAAAATGTTGGTTTTGTCGCAAATTTGGGCATCTCAAGAAGGATCGTTGGAAAAGACAACAAGCATCCAAAGAGGACTCCAAAAAAGAAGCAAATTTAGGTACATGTATGGTTGATGAAGTTTTTTCTGTCTGTTGTGTCTCACCACCTATGTTCAAATAGAAGGTGTAGGGCAGTGATGGTTTAGTCATCATGAAATAAAATAAAAAAATTGTATTTACTTTGGAGTTGTAGAAATTATCGATTGCATGTAAATGGGCATATGTATGTAAGACCTGGATAGTCATACGTACCCCTGGTTTATCAGGTCACCTATGAAAATTCTAGACGTAGATTTAGGTATATTGATTATGTGGGGGGGGCATGTATGTTGAGTTATCCATAACTCGGTGAAAGAGTTATTTAGTTAAATCTGTTTTTAGGTCAAAGAAGGTGGATTTTTGGGTCCATGTGTTTTGGGTATCCCATGGTATTGTGTCCATGGATTTCATGTAATGAAGCCTATAAAAGGCTTGGTAAACTCCATTGTAAATGGGCTTGGAGGTAAGCAGTGAAGGCTTACTTGGTTGGTTTGGCCGGATTTGGTCAAAGTTGTTCGAATGCAAAGTTTGAGGTGGAGCAGTGTGTTCAATTTAGAAAGGTGAGTCTGTAGAAAGGTTGATGTGTTGGAAGATCAATCAAGTGTTTGACAATACATGATGAAGTTAATTTCATATCCATGGAACTTAGAAAGTATTGCAATGAATCTAGGATCAAATAGGCATGTTCAGTAATGCCAAGTTGCAACAATAGTTGTGGAAATAAGTGGTTGTGCTATCTGGTAACGCGGTCACCATCGGTTGCAAAAGAAATGAAGATTCAGGAAGAGGTATGAATAGGTCATCTGGTAATTACTCAAATGTGAAATTATTCGGTTGTGATGCTTATGGTTTTTTATCATCTTTCTAAGTAGGACCCAGATCAAACAAATAGATATTTGATATGGTTTTGATGTTAAGGGGTGAAGACTATGGGATCCTACTTTCCACATAGTCATCATGGATAGAGATGCAATGTTTGATGAATCTCCTTTTATAAAATCAAACATATTAAAAGATGAAAGGTTCAAAGCATGGCTGGTAGTAGAAAGGTATTTGGAAGGTATTGATTTCCATGAAACTTTATCACCGGTTGTTAAAAGCTTATTTCTATTTCATGTTGTGTTAACACTGGTTGTGATAGTACAGCTAGATGTTAAAACTGTTTTACCTGGATTTTTTTTGGATAAGAGGATGTTTATGGAATAACTAGAATGATTAGTTTAGAATCACAACATAATATTTGTTTGCAAACTCAAAAATTATTGTATGTTCTGAAGCATGCCAGGAAAATGGTACAAGATGTTTGAGTCCTTCATGATGAGACAAATTTTACAAGAAGTGAGTATAACCATTATTTTTATGGTATATTTATTATCTTGGTGTTATATGTTATGCTTGTTGCAAGCACAAGCATGGTTGAGATCAACAGGTTGGCTCAATCGGTTAGGACGTTTGTTATGAAGGATTTGGGAGCAGAAAAATAAATCTTGGGCATGGAAATACACATCTTGGGCATGAAAATACATAGAGAAAGGAAATATGGTAAGCTTGGTTATCTCAACAGAAGTATGTGATGAAGATACTTAGGAAATTCGTTATGAATATCTGAAACCGATGAAATCCCTTTTGATTTCCATTGTAATTTCTCTTCAGTTTTATGTCCTAATTGATGAAGAAGAAAAGGGTTATATGTCTCGAGTATTTTATGCTATTAGGAAGTTTGATGATTGCGATTGATAAATGGTCAACATTTCACATGCAGTTGGTCTTGTCAGTAGACACATGGAAAAACTAGGTCAAGAGCATGGAAATGAGTGCTTCAAATACATAAGTGTTCTTCAAATATAGAAGCACATGTATCACCTACAGTGGTTGCAGTGATTTGGTATGTGGTTATGATTCATGATATTTGGACAAGTGCATCGGTTTATTAGACAGGTTATTGATGGAGACATAATGGTCCATACTAGAGTGAATCATCTAGGCATGTTCACGTAACGATATTGTTAGAGAAGTTGTGGCGATGTGATGGTGTTTGGATTCTCTTGTCTTGCATAAAAGGTGATTATTGAGTGAGTTTTAAGGTCATCGACACTTCCTAGACAATGTTATAGGGGCATTGACGCTCCCACACTTTAGAAATATGAATTTTTCCTAAATTAGCGTGCATGATTTGCGCACCAAAAAGCGTTGGAAAATCGACGCTCCCCCATCCACACTAAAGGAGCGTTGATCCCTAAAACTAGCGCTCCCTTTCCACCTAGAAGGGAATTTCAATCTTTAAAGAAAAATTGTCATGGTTTAACAAATTAAATGTTTTTCGATTTGGTATGAAGTTTACAAGGTGAGGTGGAGGATCGACTTTATTATATAAAAAAGGTGGAAGATCAAATTTTTATTAGTATGCATGACATGGTTGTGAGGTGAATGTTTTAAGTTCGAACCATTCTTAAATGAGTGAGTGGATGTTTAAAAGGTGGATGCCATATAAAAAAAAATTATTGGGAGGATATTAAATATCATTTTTAAGTGTTGAACTTTTGTGGATTTGGTGAAAGTTTTTATCAAGGTATAAAAATATTTATTAAATAATTTTTAAAACTTTTTCACCATCAGTTTTGGGTTCAATCTTGAAGTATAAGGTTATTTTTCCATATAAAGGGTTTCGTTTTATAAGCAGCGGTTTGGGAATTTTTTTGTGTCAATGGAGAAAGTGCAGAGTTCTAAGTTTTAGGTGGAGAAATTCAGCGGTAAGAATATATTTGCACTATGGAATCTTAAGATGTGGGATATGCTTATCCAACAAGGATTGCAAAAGCCATTGGTTGGAAAGACAAATAAATCGACAAGCATGGCAGACGAGGACTGGGAAGATCTGGATGCAAGAGCCCTCAGTACCATTTGTTTGTGTCTCGGAGATGAAGTGTTGCTTAACATCGCTGAAGAGGAGACAACAACAGGTCTTTTGAATAGACTAGAGAGTCTATATATGACAAAGTCCTTGATGAATAGAATCTTCTTGAAGAGTCATTTGTACAACTTGCAGATGAAAGAAGATACAAAAATTATTGATCAATTGAATGTTTTCAATACTTTGATTTTTCAATTATCTAGTATGGAAGTAAAGTACGAATATGAGGACAAGGCGGTTACACTACTGTGTTCATTTCCTGAGTCTTGGGATCATCTGGTCACAACTATGTGGTTTATATAAATAGATGTCATTGATTATGACATTGTTGTGGGAGCTTTGTTGTCTGAGGAAATGAGGATAAGATCCAGTAAGGAAACCTCAATAGTAGAAGCAATGGTGGTCAGAGGTCGATTTACAGAAGAAGGGCAAGATCAGAAAGGTACAACCAGGCCTAAGTCAAAAAATAGTAAGGGTAAGGGAAAATGTTGGTTTTGTGGAAAATTTGGGCATCTCAAGAAGGATTGTTGGAAAAGACAACAAGCATCCAAAGAGAACTCCAAAAAAGAAGAAAATTTAGGTACAGGTATGGTTGATGAATTTTTTTCTGTCTGTTGTGTCTCACCACCATGTTCAAATAGAAGGAGTAAGGAAGTGATGGTTGAAGCATCGTGAAATATAAAAAAAAAAATTGTATTTACATTGGATTTGTAGAAATTATCGATTGCATGTAAATGGGCATAGGTCTGTAAGACCTGGATAGTCATGAATACCCCTGGTTTATCAGGTCACCTATGAAAATTCTAGAAATAGATTTAGGTAGATTGAGCATGTGG
>SNQJ01S0017537.1:245202-255234 GCA_010110895.2 Picea sitchensis | reverse complement strand
TTTTCATTTCTTGATCCCAACTTTCATTGTCTTGTCTTGTAGTTGATTAAAGGTACTCTCCCAAGAAACACTGCAGTAGTAGTGAGTAAATTAAGAAGTTACTAATGATTCACTACTTCAACATGTTGTACTATAGATAAGTTTGTTAATTGTGATAATGATGGTTGTGTTAATGTCATGATTATTGTCGTACTTGCTATAATAATTTTCAATGTCTTGCAATGTGATTGTTATCATTGCAAAGTTATGGTAATTTAACTGTAAGGGTGTTGTCATTTTATGGTAATTATATTGTAGTTGTATTGTTATGGATAACACATAAAATGAACCGTGGTTATTATTTTTGCAAAGTTATTATGATCTAAACGTAAGGTGTTCATGATTTTATGGTAACGATATTGTAATTTTTATTGTTAGTGGTAAACATATATAGTGTAATTTCCTTGAATTAAGTACAGTAAGTTATCATGACTTAGTGGATTTGTAATTAATTGAATATACATTTTTAAGGTTGGGTTGGTAACTCGTCGACTAATCAAAATTAAACGAACGGTTGATCTGTACTTGTTGCCAATTGTGTCATAAGTAATGCTGAGTCTTAACTAATGGTAGGTTTTTTTCGGTGTTCTTATGACTTGTGCCTTCCGTAGAGGATGTGGTCATTCATTAAATTTTGTTGTACTTGGTTGTAAACAATTTATTGCTTGGTCTACTTGTGTTGGGCGGGATGTAGACACCTCCATGTTCCTTAGAACAGTCGCCAGCCCTGAGACCTTAAATGGTTAAAATCGATGGGAAGCTAGGCTTGAGCATTGCTTATGTGTCTTGGAGGTCCTAACCATTGCAGGGTAGGACAGATGGGTAGTCAGTCTTATTATTTTTCGGTTGATTGTCCTTCATTGCTTGCAAAGGTTTATGTGTGTCTTAGATATTTTTGTTGTCATCACATTGCATGCATCATGTTCATCATCGTATGGTGACACAGAGTCGAATGTATTTATTATCCTTGTACACACGCGCACACACAAAAAAAAAAAATTTACACTTGTTATAAGAGGTTTGTCGTCGTAAGAAGGAGGATTATTACATGGTATTACTGATGAGTTGGCCAAACTCTGTTATGGTGTTCTCTATCTAGATATTGAACAATGGCAATGGTGGTAATGGAGAAAAATGCACATGAAGGTTATGTGACTTGGACATAATTTGTTGGAGAGATTTATGAAGGATTCAACACCGGAACCAACTGACGGGTAGAATATGTGCAAAACTAGTCTTGAAATTTCCTAAGAGCTCCTACTAAAATCAAAGAATTAAAATTATAGACTCACAAATAGAAATTGGTTCTTTTGTTCATGATCACTCAGACTTGACCATCTATGGTAGGGAATTATATCACAAGTAAATCATTCACTTATTCAAAGTGTGTCCACTTGAAAATTCAATATATTTTAGTCAACCAATCTTCCAAATCAACAAGATTTAATTTGAAATGTGAGTTAAAAGGTTGAATGAAACATAAATTTCAATAAGGAAATGAGCTAATAAAAAAGATAGGAAGCCATTGCAGACATAGTTTAATTATGAGTATATTTGTGTGATGATTGTTTGTATGGCATGGAATATGAAATATCAATCACTCATGTTGTTTTATTTTTCATTTGTATATGGAACAATCATAGATGACATATTCAAAGTAACATTGCTTGCAAGTTAATTACAATGAATTCTTATTCTACAAGAAATCAAAAGAGATCATTTAATTCTACAACAAATAAATGAAAGTAATAAAATAAACTTTTAGAATCACCCACAAAAAGAGAACATAGACTAAGGGGATCCTGTTATATGTTGTTAAGGAAAACTCATATTGTTTGAAATATCTAACTCATCAATTAAAGAGACTATTGCATTGTATTAATGCTTCTGTACAGTTCAGAAGTTACAAGAAGTTTTGGTTCGTAATAACAATACTCTTACTCTCATTGATATTTGTATTGTTATTTGAGGATATATTTCTACAAAATATTCAATAATGAAATCTCGAATCCTACAACTAATCAATCATATCCAAGATGGATTGTTCACATTAATAAAATTGTAAACCAGACGCTATAAGAAAATATGGGAAATCATGTTATGAATAAATGCTCAAACATCCGATGTACTACACTTTTTGGGGAATATTCCCAAGAGTTTCAACTAAATGGGAATGTTCTAGAAAAAATCCACTTTCTAGATTTTTGAGATTCACCATTAAATGATCTGTGAATATCACTGCCCAAAAATTACAAATTATACCATGTTTTACAAAACTGATTATAGAAAAATCATTTAGATATTCATTCCAACATTGAAAATGACTTCTGCATGATTCTATGGATTTAATGCTTGATATTTTTTTTAAGTGAACATTATTCCTCGCTCGTGGTATCAAATTCTTGATTCTTTGAGAAAACTAGCAGATTTGCAGCTAACTCTGTGAATTTCCTATAATATCTTCCTGAAGATCTCCTATAATACTTCCTGTGGATTTCTTGTAATAACTGCAGATGGCAAATAGGTAAATCACCATTTCCTAATTAAGATACAAAAATAAGAGTTTTGTAAAAATAAAAACTTATTACCTTATTTGTGTTGATTCCATTATTCAAGTGAAAGTAGACAAAATGAGGGGTTTCAGATAAAAAATAGAGGTGAATGGGATGGGTAAAAATAGTCAAAAATGGCACCCAACATCTGCCCCCAAACAAATGATTTTTCATTTCTTCATACATTAGTATCCTTTGAAAAATGTTGATCAAAATTTCTCAAAAATATATTTGTTGCTTCTCAAATGTCCTTTAGTGTTGGAATAGTAGATGTAGAAGAAGCCTTGCTTTTGGATTTGTACTTCTTGAGCATGTCTAACAATATCTTGTTATGTTTCATTGTCTTGGGATTCTAAGCACACCACTCACTTTCATCTTCCTCCAGGTCTTTATATTTCTTTTTGAGTCTCTCATATTGGTCTAGAGTTAAGCACTTTGCTCATTAACCTTTTTCATTGTCAATCTTTATGGCCTTATATTTTTTTCTTTAAACTACTTCTCTTCCTTTTTTTTTTAAATTTGGAAGTTAAAGAATCAATAGAAATATATGCAATGATAACTTGAAATTCTTCTTCAAGAATCTCATCATCGGGAATTTCCTCATAAACTGAAAAGTCATCAAGAATTTGTTGTTCATTAAAATTTTATTCTTTTTCATAAACATGTGATTTATTTACATCCTCCTTAACTTTCATTTGAACTCCTAGTTTATGTTTATTTTTCTTCCCTAATTTCAAAGGACTAGCGTGGATAGATGACTAAAAACTTTGTTGGTTTCTTTTTATCCCTGTTTCTGATAATAACTGGTTCAGGATTTACATGATTTTTCATATTCTTGGAATTATCATGCACTCACCCTTATTCTTGAAAATTTTTGAAGGAAAAACAAATAAAATAATTCAAATCAACATAACTGTAAAAAAAAAATTAAAGTAAAAAATAAACGTCAAAACAAAAAAACATACTATCAACATCCATTTTAAAATTTTATATTTATACATTATTAAAAAAATTCCATCTGATTTTTTATCACAAATTTTACAAACATGTTTAATCCAGAATATTTTTTAAAATTAATTTAAATAAAACATATTATTATCTAAAAAAATTATAAATATTTTTAATTTAAATATAAAAATATTATAAGTTAATAAAATTATATTAAAAAATAACTCATATTTCAAATACCATTTTATAATATATTAAAAATCCTCCATAGTCATTGAATAGTCTCTAATGGAGAAAAACTGCTATACCCTTACCAAAAACTTCAATATTTTTAGGCTAATGAATTTTTCCCAAATGTTAAAAATATATTTTTTTCTAAATAATTTGTTTCGAATATTTTTTCTCTAAAACTTTTCTAAAATCATCCTTATATGATGATTAATAATTTTTTAAAATAAATTTGATGAAATTCCAACTTTCTACCATCATTAAACTATGCTTTGCTATTAATATGTTTACAAAACTTTATATCTTTATATTATAAGAGGTTATTATAGTAGAGTTAATATGTTTTCACTATATAATATATTTACAAATTAATATTTTATTACAATTTAATATTTTTTTTAATATTTTTTTAAAGATAATTTTTATATTTTTTAAATATGGTTAAAATAAGTTTTACTATTAAGAACATATGTTTAAGAACAATTGTTTTCTCTTTAGAGATTATAAGTTAGAACAACATATTTATAGTTTGAAAAATGAAGGTAATATCCTCCTGCTAGGATACTTTAATGCTAGGAATGCAACTAAACAAGCTCCTCTTTTAAGTAATGGCTCCAACCATAATTCTTTATGTCTAGATGAGCACCTTGTTTTATCTAATAGCCACAAAAGAAACTCTGAAGACCCTCCAGACCTAATAATTTGCAATGGAGTAATGAAGTGGCCAAAATCCAACCAGACAACTCATATTCATGGGCTAGGTAGTAGTGTTGTATATTATGTGATATCTGATATCCCCGTTTCCAACCAAATAACAACTTTTGACCTTTTAAATGACCATGAGCTTGATCATAAACCTTTAACCCGAACTCAAAAATTTTCCATGCATAGGAACACCATTGAAGAGAATTATGATAATCAAAGGAATTTGCGCTTTGAAAAAAGTAAAGTTGACATTTTCTTAAAGGATTTAAACATTAAATTAAATCTTCTAACTTATAAGGACAACATTGAAGAACTCTATCACAATTTTACAACTACCCTTTCCACTTGTATTAACAAGTTATCTTTCAAGGTGTCCTGTAAAAATAATAATAGAACGACCAACCGTTTGTATGATAAAGAATGTAAAATTGCTAGGAAAACCATTAGGGGTGCTTCTAATGAGTCCTTAAAACTCCATAAGATCAATATGTACAAAACCCTAATTAAAAGGGGAAAAAGGTACTATATCAATAAAAGGCAAGAGCAAATTTCACAACTATATAAGTTGGATCCTAAGAAGTTCTAGAGCCAAATTCTAAAACGCAATACTAAATAAAATAATAGGATTCCCTTAAGGGACTGGAATTCCTACCTTAAAATTCTTTACGAGTTCCCTAATGCCATGGACACCATTCCTATTGTTCCTACAAAGGAAGAAGTTTTTTCTCTAGATGACATAGAGTTCGGGATTAAGTGGCTTACAAATGGGAAAGCTAAGGAAAGGATACCAGGATGAAATTTTTAAAATCGGAGGGCCAATACTTATCCCTCACATACACAACCTCTTCAATTTAGCAGTCAAGAAGGGCTTCACTAAACCCTGGACACAAAGCCTCATTGCTCTTATTTTTAAAAATGGAGATAGAAGCATTCCCTCTAATTATAGGACCATTATGATTAGCCCGATTTTAGCCAAGCTTCATGGAATTATTTTGGAAAAGAAGATTAGCCTTTGGCTAGAAAGTTACAGTAAAAGAGCTAAAGGCCATGATGGGTTTAGGAGATGTCATTCAATTGTGGACCATCTTGTTACCTTTATGATCATTGCAGAGGAGTTATGCAATAATAAAACCAATCTTTTTTGTTTTTTTGTTGACTTTAGAAAAGATTTTGACATGGTTCATAGGAAAAACCTTTGGAATAGGCTAGAAGAGATAAAAGTGACTCTCGAATGGAGGGTTGTTGCAATAAGGATGTATGAGAACGTTATTGCTATGTTTAACTGCAATATCAGAGTCAAACAAGGTTGTCCCTTGTCTTGTACCCTTTTTTTCATATACATTGACAAGTTAGAATATTGCTTGGAAAAAGCGGGTTGTGTCAACCCTACTCTCACTGGTATAGTCATTAATATTTTTATTTATGCCGATGATATCATTCTTATACAAAGGAGTCCCCATGATCTTGAAAACCAACTGAGAATCCTCAAGGATATTTGCTCCAATATGGGTATGACTGTTAATACTGATATGACTAAGGTCATGATTATTAAATCCAATCAGATCCCTTATGATACCTTCATATATGAAAACAACAACTTGGAGGAAGTGACTTCGTACAAATATCTTGGAATTGATATTCACCACAAGTTCAATTGGAATTATAGCATTTAGAAAATGATTATTGGGGAATGGAAAGCTTATTATGGGCTTGAAAAAAATTGTAAATCAATCGATCTTTAGAGTTGGAATAAGAAGAAACTCCTCTTTGAGACTCTTGTTACACCTGATATTCTTTATGGATGTAAAGTATGGCGTTGTAGTATCTCTCGTGAATCCTGGAGAAAGATAGAGAAAATACAGAAGAATTTTATAACCTATAATCTCAAAATTAATGGAAATAGGTCGTATATTATCCTCTTCTTAGAAACAAGCCTCTCCCCCACTGAGATCATGGCCATGACTAGATACCTAATGTATAAGAACAAGTTAAACATCATGGAAGACAACATTTTGCAGAATAAAGATACTATTAAAAAAAATAGTTGTGTGATAAATCGTTAGAGGAAAAAAGAAAATTAAGGTATTATAAGGATGTAATCAACCCTAATCGAGAAGATCAAAATTATCTATTTGTTTTGCAAGTGTAGCGAAAAAAAAATCATTGCTAAGGTGAAAACAAATTCTCAATTGGTTAATTCCTAAATTGCCATGCGATGAAATACTGTGTCACCTTTGTCACACTAAGAAGGTTGAAAATGAAAAACACTTTCTCTAAGATTGTCCAACCTATACCAATATTAGATCTCATTTTCAAAATATTTGTCACACTACCAACCAACCTAACCTCTTAAGTCAACACAAGTATGGTGATCTTGGAAAGCTTCTTTTAAAGAACAGAAAAAATATTCTAAAGAATAGCAACTAATCCTTTACCCTCTTAAGGTCCAATAGACCAATTCTATCTTACTGGATGTTAATCATCATCATCACCATACCATACCATGCCATGCTCATACGCCTGCCAATGTTTTGTGGATGTGGTGCACAACCCATGTCCTATTAAACATTATCCAACAAGTAGCCATTCATATCCCTGGTCTCTGCCATAGGAAGGTTTCTTTGGAATGACCAACACACTACCAACAAATGGACATTACGCCATTGCTATCCCTAGTCTCTGCCATAGGAAGGTTTCTTTGGAATGACCAACACGCTACCAACAAGTGAACATTACCAAACGACATTACTAACTTCACGTACGGAAAAAAAGACAACAAACACTCCTGTACGGATGTGCTAAAGATGATATGAAAAATAAATTAGACTATTCAATATTTGTATTATCTTTGATTTATCAGATTTATAAGAAATAGGTGAATCTAAATTTATGTTATTTATTTGTATTATCTTTGATTTATAATAATATATAAATTTAAATTTATGTTAATTATTTTGACAATAGATGGATTAATCACTCTTTTAATTTAATTAAAAACTTTCATGTTATAAGTTAAAGATGTTGGTATATTCCGGTTGTCTTGTATAAATTAATGGATGAAATTGTCAATATAATACATATTTTTATTACTAGAAGCAAACTTAGTTAACTTTTACTTCTTCACTATTAATCTTTTACATTTTAAAGTTATGCCCACTTTAACTTTAAAATTTTAAGGACTTTTAAGAACTTAGCTCGGAGAAGAATGGAAAAATCTTTTACATTTTACAGTTATGCCCACTTTAACTTTAAATTTTTAAGGAATTTTAAGAACTTGGCTGGGAGAAGAATAGAAAAAACCAGTTTGATTGTGTTTCCATACCTAGCATGTTAAGGAGTGGACAAATTTTGTTTTATTTGATAAGACAAAACATTAATTTATCAAATAATTAAGTACTGACGATTGGAAAAAATTGTGTTAACTTGTAGCACCTTCAATCCCAAAAATATACTGACTCATGTCATGTTATTGCATCAACTACTCATCAACTTGATATCAATATAGATATACCTGTCTTCGATCTCTGTAATATTCAATTAGAGGGAGTGGCTAGCTAGGGATTCAATCAAGCCTATGAGGAAAACCTCATTCTCTCGGAATTCATAAAATGTTGTGAATATTGTGGGTGTTATCGGCTTACCAATCATGGAATCCTAGACCCACAGGATGTGTTTAACATCCCTAGAGAGACCCTGCTTACCATGTGCAATTACATCATGGGATGATATAGGACTCCTTTTTACGATAGCATTGAGAGAGGGCTTGAATTTGAAGCCATACATGAAATTTGTTTTGTATTTAGGGTTTAGTTTTTAAGGTCTTAGGGATTTTTAATAGGGCTTAGGGTTCTTAAGATAAAACAAGCTGGAGTGATCAATTATTATTGTATATTTTTTAATCATGGTAGCCAATTCATGTGAGCATATTTTGAGAGGATGAAGGACTTGTCTATCAGAATCCACAAGATTATTCTGCGGGAGTGAGCAATTTCTATGCTTCTCACTTCACTTCGAGCACTATAAATTTGTGCTCCTCATGAATTAATACCTTTGGATTTAGGGTTTGAAACTGTACAATTGTTCAACGATCTCATGTGGTCATGTGGCCTCCTTGAAACCAAACCAAAACTTCTAGTGTGACATTTTCTTTCGATTTAGGGTTTAGTGTTTAAGATTTTAGGATTTGTCAAACTAATGAAGAAGTTCTTAGATAAAGGCCTTACATCCAAATACCTTGTCATCCTTATTGGTGAGGACAGCGTGCCCTTTTCATTTCGTAGTGATCATCATAGATTTTTACAAGATAATTAATTGTTGTGGGTTCTTCTTTTCACATTTAGGAGCGCATACGATGGGACAAACCATCTGCCAGTTTTTTAGCTACTTTCTTTACAGGTTCATATGAACATGTGACACATATCGAACAATCAATATGACATGTCTGAGTTATCTTCAATCTCAATGCCTTTCTGGTGCCGAGGGGTTGAAGTAATTGCTCTGGACAAGGAGACAAGGAAAGCTCCATGACATTCAATGCCACTTTCTTTAGAAATGTTAGAGATGGAAACGTTGCCCTTGAGTTGGATCATAGGCTTTTGGGACACGATTCTACAGAGTAAAATTGTGGTTTTCCAAATCCATTATTGCTAAATCCATTAATTTTGCTTATTATTTTGTAACATCCCGCTCTGGCGCACTTACAAAACTTATTCTTTGAGGACACTTGCTCGCAAGTGATCTATATTTTTATGATGATAAAACTTTTTCCTTCATTATGATGCGTTAAGTTAGATGACAAGATGTTTTTACTACTTTGATGTAGACAGGTGCTGCTGACTCAGTTTCATTGACTATGCAGGGTTTCGTACCTTGAGGATACAGAGGCATCAGTGGAACTCCCTTGGACTCTGGATTGAGTTAGGGAGTGGGATATTTGGGTTGTTTCATTTACGATGATATTTCTTTTTTTTGACGATGTTATTGATTTTATTTTATGTTGTTGACATGATCTGACATGATGGTTGATGATGCAGGCTGACGATAGCTTGCCGACCAGACTCACATATGGAGTAAGGGGGCCACACATGATTTCAAGAGAGGTTGAGGGAGAGGCGTGGATAGCATCCCTACCACAGCCTACTAGCACTCCCGTCGTGGCTCGAACTGTAGGTTAACGATTACCTAGTTCGAGAGGATCCACGATGCCTTGAGGGCAGACTGCGACAGTCGCTCGCGATGATTCTAAGGGGTGCACAATAAGGCAGGGGCCTTATTCCTTAGAGCCTTTAGTCTCCCACAAGTTCACCTAGCAGAGTGTTGACTACAGGGGTTATATATGTCTACCAATCCGTCAAGTCGGCGAGTGGCACCCTTGGAGCACATGGTGCATCCTGAAGGGCACGTCGTGCAAAAGAAACACTAGTTGGCGAGTGACACCCGTGGAGCACGTGGTGCATCCTGAAGGGCAGGTTGCGCAACAGAAGCAAACAAGGCAAGTGACACCCTTGGAGCACGTAGTGCGTCCTGAAGGGCACGTCACATTGGTGATGATGATGAGACA
>SNQJ01S0017537.1:204537-217764 GCA_010110895.2 Picea sitchensis | reverse complement strand
AGGGAAGTTGTTTTAAAATTTCTTAATGAGATATTAGTCTTAGGGCCATCTAGGTTCGTTTCTTTAACATCATCAATGTGACGTGCCCTTCAGGACGCACTACGTGCTCCAAGGGTGTCGCTCGCCTCTAGTGTTTCTTTTGCGTGACGTGCCCTTCAGGACACACCACATGCTCCAAGGGTGCCACTCGCCTCTTATGTTTCTTTTGGATGACATGCCCTTCAGGATGCACCACGTGCTCCAAGGGTGCCACTTGCCTCCTACTGATTGGTAGACATCAATAACCCCTGGAGTCAACACTCCGCCATGTGAACTTGTGGGAGACTAAGGGCTTTTAAGGAATAATGCCCCTGCCTTATTGCGTGGCCCTTAGAATCATCGTGAGCAACTGTCGCAGTCTTCCCTCGCGGTATCTTGGGTCCTCTCGAACTAGGTAATCGTTAACCTACAGTTCGAGCCACGACAGGAGTGCTAGTAGGTTGTGGTAGGGATGTTATCCAGACCTCTCCCTCAACCTCTCTGGTAGTCGTGTGTGGCCCCTTTACTCCATATGTGAGTCTGTTGGGTAAGCTTTGGTCAACTTGCATCATCAACAATCATGTCAGATATGTCCACATCATATCATCTAATCAAAGGTACTAAAATCACAGTAAAACAATCAAACCCTAATAGCACACTCCCTGACTCAATCCAGATTACAAGGGTTTCCGTCGATGCCTCTACATCCTCAAGGTCCAAAACCCTGCATACTCAGTAGAACCGAATCAATAGCACCTGTATATGTCAATGCAGTAAACATCATATCATCTATTATAATGCATCATAATCAAGGAAAAATGTTTTAATATCATAATAGTCTGGATCACTTGCAAGAAAGTGTCCTCAAAGAATAAGTTTTCTCAGTGTGCAAGAGCGGGATGTTACATACAACCCCTCTTGGTCTAAACTTCGTCCCGAAGTTTTATAATATAAATGCCGAAATAAACGTATCATAGTATCATTAGTCTATCTATCAAACAAAGATGGAAACTACTAATCCATATCATATGTGTCCTCCCAGGTCACCGAGTGCAGACTATAATTGTCCCACTGGACCTTGACCTGATCTACCATTCGATGTTGTAACTGTCGAATGTGATGATCTAAGATGCAGACCGGCTCATTTGTGAGTGCTCCCTTGTCTGATACCTGCAAGGAACTCATGTCAATAACATGCGTAGGATCACTAATATAATGTCTCAAAACAGATACATGAAAAACATCATGCATATGCCTCAAGGAATCAGGCAAGGCTAGTCGATAGGCCACAGGCCCCTTTCTCTCCACAATCTCGGCAGGTACCACAAACCTAGGAGCGATTTTAGCTCCCTTTCCAAACCTGATCGAACTCTTATGCAGTTTAACCCGCAAGAAGACTCGATCGTCGACCTCATAACTACGGTCGACTCGGTGTGCATCGGCATAACTCTTCTATCGATCCTGTGCTTCTTTAATCGTTTGTCTTATGGTTTTCATTTTCTCTTCCATTTCTTGGATCGCTTCTGGTCCCACCAGGACCCTATCCTCAAGCCGATCCCAACTCAAGGGTGTCCGACATAGTCGCCTGTAAAGAAACTTGAAAGGCACCATCTTAATGGTGCTCTGGTAATTGTTGTTGTAAGTGAACTCCACTAGTGGCAAGAATTCTTCCCAATGCTTTTGTTGGTCCATCACGTACATGCGCAACATGTCTTCGAAGGTTTGGTTCGTTCGTTTTGTCTGCCCTTCAGTCTCTGGGTGATATGCAGTACTAAAGTTAAGTTGGGTTCCCAAGGCCTCTTGGAAGCTCGTCCAAAATCGTCTAGTAAACACTAATCCTCGATCAAATATAATCCTCTTAGGCATGCCATGCAGCCTCACAATCTCACTGATGAAAACTCTAGCAATGTCAGGTGCCTAATACGTCATACGCACAGGAATAAAGTGAGCACTCTTTGTTAGAGTGTCTACTACTACGAAAATCGAGTCATGTCTCCTCGCCATCAGTGGCAATCCAACAATGAGATCCATCGAAATAACCTCCGATTTTGATTTTGGAATAGCGTGCAATTGTAGTAATCTCGCTGGGTGTCTATATTCAGCCTTTACCTACTGACATTCGAGGCATCTGGCCACATAGTTGACTATGTCTGCCTTCATTCCCTTCTAAAAGAATTAGCGCTTAAGGTCTACCCTCATCTTCGTGACTATCGGGTGAGCCATGTAAACTACTCTATGAGCCTTGCTCAGGGTCACCATCCTCAACTCATCATTTGGCGGTACGTAAATCTGACTTTTAAACCTCAATAACCCATCGCTATCAAAAGAAAAACCCTCATATCATGGTACCATCATTGTGTTTTGTCTGATAAAACCCTCGACCTCTTTGTACCACTCATCATCACACTGTAAAGAGAGAATCTTTTCACGTAGATTCATCTAAAGAGGCAACATCAAAAAGATGTGTGGTCTCCGACTCAAAGCATCTGCCACTCAGTTCACTGTTCCCTTTATGTAAGTAATCTCAAAGTCGTACTTGCTAAGCAATTCCAACCAATGTCATTGTCATGCATTCAGGTTTCTTTGCGTAAAAATGTGTTGTAGTCCACAATGACCAGTCTTTAGTTCAAATTTTCATCAAACAAGGTAGTGTCTCCAAACCTTCAAGGCATATACGATGGCTAATAACTCCAAATCATACGTCGCGTAGTTCTCCTCGTGCCTTCTCAGTTTCCTCGAAATGTAAGTGATTACTCGTCCATCTTGCATCAAGACTCCACCTAAGACTTCCTTGGATTCATCTATGCATACCAAGAAGTCCACGTCCATGTCAGGTACCTCTAGTATTAGCACTGTTGTCAACAACTCTTTAAGCCTCCAAAATGCTTCTGCACATTTCTCGGTCCAAACGAACTTCTTATTTTTCTTCTGCAATTCCGTGATCAGATTTGCTATCTTCAAAAATCCCTCGACAAATCGTTGATAGTATCCTGCTAAACCTATAAAACTATGCACTTCTATGACATTTGTCAGTGCAAGACATTCCATAATAGCCTTGACCTTGGCTGGATCCATGGCGATGCCTTCGTCGGAGACGACATGCCCTAAATAATGAATCCTTGATTGATAAAAAGAGAATTTGGACACCTTCCCATACAATTTGTGCTCTCGCAAACACTGTAGTACCAAGCGCAAGTGCTCGTCATGCTCCTCCGTAGTCTGAGAGTATATCAAAATATCGTCAATGAAAACTTGGACGAACTTGTCCAAGTACTCACAGAAAACCCCATTCATCAAACTCATAAATACCCCTGGGGAATTTATCTGTCCAAACGGTAAAACAATAAACTCGTAATGTCCAAATCTCATCTTAAAGGCGGTCTTAGGGACGTCATCCTCCTTGATCTATAACTGGTGATACCCTGATCGTAAATCAATCTTGGAGAACACTGTCGCACCCTTCATTTGATCGAATAGATCATCAATTCTCGGCAAGGGATACTGATTTTTTATCGTGGCCTTGTTCAATTGATGATATTCAATGTAAAGCCTCCACGATCTGTCCTTCTTTCGTATAAAAATAACCGGTGCACCCCATGGTGACACTTTAGGACGTATCAATCCTAGGTCCAACAACTCTTTCAATTTCATTTTTAACTCTTGTAACTCTGAGGTCGACATCTGATAAGGCGTTCTTGCTATTGGTTCAGTCCCCGGTTTTAGGTCTATGGTAAATTCCAATTCCCTCTCCGGTGGCATCCTAGGTAACTCCTTTGGAAACATGTCCGCAAACTCTCTCACCATCGAAAGGTGTTCTACACCTTCTACTACTCCCTTCTCGTTTAGCGCAAGGATCGCATAAAGCTTGCACCCCTTGCACATACTCTTTTGTAACTGTAAGGAAGAGACGAACCTCAGGGAAACTCCCTGGTTCTGTCCTACAATCACATGTCTCTGTCCTTCGTCATCGACCAAGCTCAACCATTTCGTCTTACAGTTGAGTATCGCTTCATGCGATTCCAGCCAATCCATACCAATCATGACATCATAAGATCCTAAGATCGTGACATACACGTTGGTCCTCGTGACAAACTCTCCCAGGTTAAGATCACATCCTGTAACATTTCCTCCAACCTTCTATTTGGCTCCTGAAGCCATCTCTACAAAGCTAAACACATCCTGTTCGACTGCCTTTACCTTAATCCTTTTTAGCGGTGCACCAGAAATGAAGCACTTGGTAGCACAGTCGACTAGTGTTCTGCCTGGCGGTTATTCACGGCTGCATGAATCCGATGGGCCTTGCCCATATCTCCCACTGTAGTGGGTCCAACTGATCTAGATGCTCTAGTCCTTTCCACAGGATAGTCGCGTTGGTAGTGTGGATCCCCACACATCCAACACCCCTTCTTTGACCCAGTAGTTCTGGTACCCGAAGTAGAAGATGACGGCCCACCAGCCTAGAACCCTGGTCTCTTCTGCTAAACAAGCCTAAATTATTGCTGGTGTGGGCGATACTGTTGCTGATGCTATGGTCTCCAATCAGGTGTTCGCTGGTGAGGCAGCGGTTGCTGGGGTGTAGTGAAAGTGGATCCCCTATGGAAGCCACAATTTCCCGGTGTATGTCTCGCTGGTGTCTGGTGCTGTTGTGTTCTAGAAGAAACTTGCCCTGCTGGTCTCGTTGGAGTCTTGGTCTGACCCCCACTTATAAGCTCCTCCTTTACTATGAGGGCCTTCTGGACAACATCATGCAAGGTTTGGGGCATCAAAATCCTAACCTTTGCATGCAGGCCGCCGTTAAGGTCGAACACGAATCTGTTGACCTTAAGTTTTTCAGTTTTAAGGTGCGGAGCATACCAAAACAACTCCATAAAATGGGCCTCGTACTTGGGCACCGTACGACCTCCCTGTCGTAGGGCATTGAACTCATTGAGCTGACGCTCAATAAATTCCTTTGAAAGATACCTCTCTCGGAACCGTTCCTCAAACAGTTCCCATGACACATCTTCGACAACGATGTTCAGCTGCGGTAGGAGCATCTTCCACTAAAGAAGAGTGCTCCCCTTCAGCTGAAAGACCGCCATGCAGACCTCCATGTTGGAGGTATAATAGCAAAGTGAGAAGCACAACGCCATGTTCTCCAACCATGCCTCGGTGGTGGCACCATCTGGGGCACCAAAGAACTCAGGAAATTTGATCTTCTCAAGTTCACGGTGAATGCTACCAGTAACGACTGGTGCGTGCAGTGGAACCTCAGTGGGCTCTGGTGCCCTGGCCTCATCTCTGTCCAAACGGCTAATCAGTGCCTTGGACATGCGCTGAAAAAATCTCATCATCCCGACTACATCGCCAACTGCTATCTGCTCCTATCCGAGAACCTGCTCGTCTCCCTCGGGGTTAGACCCCTCAGGTGTGGATGCTATTGGAGGCGTCATGCCTCCTCCCCTAGCACCCCGTCATCTGCCTCCGCGGCGTCCTCTAACCATGATTACCTGCACACACACAATGAACTCGATTAGCAACAACATAATCCAATCATGTCAACGAAGGTCGTAGCGATCCCAAGTCATGGGTTGAACCCTGCTCTGATACCATATGTAAGAATCCTCCTTGTTACGACGACAAACCTCTTATAACAAGTGCAATTTTTTTGTGTGTGTGAGCATGTGTACAAGGATAATAAATACATTCGACTCTGCATCGCCATATGACGACGAACATGATGCATGGAATGCGATGAAAACAAAAAGATCTAAGGTGCACATAAACCTCTGCAAGCAATGAACGACAACCAACCGACAAATAATAAGACTGACTACCCATCCGTCCTACCCTGCAATGGTTAGGACCTCCAAGACACATAAGAAACACTCAAGCCCAGGTTCCCATCGATTTTAACCATTTAAGGTCTCAGGGCTGGCGAGCAAAGTGCTTAAATCTGGGACCAATATGAGAGACTCAAAAAGAAATATAAAGACCCGGAGCAACATGAAATCAAGTGGTATGCTTAGAATCCAAAGACAATGAAACATAACAAGATATTGTTAGACATGCTCAAGAAGTACAAATCCAAAAGCAAGGCTTCTTCTACATCTACTATTCCAACACTAGAGGACATTTGAGAAGCAACAAATATAGTTTTGAGAAATTTTGATCAACATTTTCCAAAGGATACTAATGTATAAAGAAATGAAAAATAAACGATAAACAACCTTGGTCAACCATGATCTACCATAGTCAACATCATTGGTCTCTGTAGTTGGTCCTTGATGGTCAACCATGCTCATCCACTATATATATATATATTTCATAATTAAATATATTTATATTTTAGTTCACAAATCCTTTATATCTATGTCTATATTTTTATATTTATATTTTGAAATAATTTTAATTTATATATATATATATATATATTTTTAAATTAAAAAAAAAAATCATTAATATATATTATATGTATCTATGTATAACAATTCATATATACATATAAATTCATCTAGATGAAAATGACCACTTACTAATTGAATCTCTCAAATACATAATAATCTAAACTCTTTGGCCTGAAATAAATACAAAAGGTATAATGATGCTATGGATAACCCAATATCTAAAACTAATAATAATGTTAGCAAAGGAGCTCCTCCCATGTTTCCATACATGTTCAGCTCCATAAATTATTGTAGAGCTTTTCTCTCCCGTATTTGCAGACATGCTTAGCTCCATATATTATTGTAAAGTCACTGAAGAGAAAATTAATCTCATTTGTATATTATTGTAAAGTCAGTGAAGGGAAAATTGATCTCATGAAAGTGGGATCAAGAAATGAAAACTACTCATTTATTCTCCAATCCTTATTCTATTTTTAATATTATTTATATATATTGATATATTTATTCATTTATTTAAAAATCTAAGTTTCCATAATATGTCTAAAGTAACCTAACACCACCACATTAATCTTAAATTCTCACACGAAACCAAATGAAATAGAAAAAATAAAAAAAAATTTAATGGCCATATGAAATTCTAAAGGAAATGGGAAACCAAAATTTTGAGATCATTCAATAGACAATTTAACGCCCACTTTTTTTGACAGAGGATAAACGAAGTGGAAAACAGGAAATTCAATTAACAGGTGCAATTCATTCTTAAACTTTGACAAAGCTCAAATAGAAGATCTGATGTATAGAAAAATAGTCATAATTTGGATAAATTCTTAAATCGAAAAGTTGAAGGAAATTTAAATCATTCCACGAGCAATTTAGATTCCAAACCTTAATTTTCTAACTAACGTAAAACATACAATATGCACTTGATCTTACGTCTCGATTTTCCCACGGTGATTAACTAACGGGGAATTTCTACACGAAAATCACAAAAATTGGACCTGGCATATTAGATTCTCTAGCTTCGAGCAACACAAGCCAACAATGAAAAAATCGTCTCATTTCTCAACTAAACTAAGTGAAGCAGAATTGGAGCCATGAAAAAAATTCCTTACAGGATTTTCCCAATGTCAACGGACAGACACCTAGATGGGCTACAATTTCTATTTAAACACACAATTCTCATAAGTCTCAGTCCTAAAGCCTCAGATTACCCTAAGATGATATTTTTAGTTCTGGGTTCCCCATAAAAGTTGATAATTTGTGACAGAGGACAGGAAAAACGCTTAATAAAGGCTAAAACCCTCACACCCACAAATTCAAACTCCCAAACACAATACCCATGTCAATATTCAAAATCTAGTGTTATTAATTTGCAAGAATTTTACCGTGGGAATGAGAGGGAACAATAATCTGCCTCCACCTTTTGTAGATCTACCAACAAAATATGTAGAAAAAATCCGTTTCAGTTGGTGACCATTACAGCTTCATTGTGAACAAGATTTGGAGGAAAGAAGACCTCCACTCACTCTCTCCAAAGGATAAAACCTGGATGAAGTTTCCTTCGTTTTTGCTGACAGTGACTCGACACAATCACAACAATCCAACGTCGGTCATTTCCCTCTCGGAGAATGCGATCCAAGATGAAAAAATCAAAACCACTGTATTTTTCAAGAATTATAAGAGAGATAGTGAAATCTAGAGTAACAACTTGGATAAGTACAACCTATCAAAATTGGCATTAAAAGGAAAATATAAGAGTTCATTAAAAACCAAAACAAAAGAGTTGATTAAAAAACAAATAAACTTTGGATACAATTGAAGATGTTTACATCTTTGCAACGGGGAAAAGACACGTGTGCCCCCATCTACCACTAAATGTCAATTCTTTCACAGGTTTCATAAAAACTAGCACAGTACCTAAATAGCTCCTGGATAATGCCAAAAGGCTGATAAGATGAAACAAATCCTTAAAAGAATATATTAAATTTTATGGTTGATTAACAAATAAACGGTTGCGCTCATTTATCTAGTGTTAATATTTTAATTTCTATTAATCACTTACATGGCAATCAATTAGCTATCAAAGTAATTTTTAAATATGATTAGGTAAATGTAAAAAGTAAACACATAAACTGAGGTCTTTATAATAGCTAGGAAGTTAATGATTGAAATCATAGCCATTTATTTTGTGTGACTACTAAGAATATTCCAGCCATATTTAATCATGTCCATAGAAAACTTATTAAGCACTAAATCCCTATTAAATCTGTCCATTGTCAATAGGTGTACGCCTTTCGGTGTAATTACCATTAAATGTCAATATTTCACTAGTTTCAAAAAAAAATCATGTATTAGCAAATTAAATTCACATAAATAATCTAATAGTTAAACGACTTGACTTCACATGGACTACACTTGTGTACAAGAGTCGCTATGAATCACTACACCACACTTGTTTTCCCCTACAAAGGGGATTTTAACCCAACTTTTCAAACTCACTTACTGATATTTGCTATGAATCATTACACCACACTTGGAGATAGGTTGTTTGTGGCTACAAAGGGAATTTTAACCCAACTTCTCATATTCCGATTTAATGAATGTTTAAAGACCATATCGATGAAAACTGTATGAGATATTTCTAACGAGATCACGTCCAAGGTGATTTCTTAATTTTTTTCTTACGACAAATTCCATCCATTTGAGATAATTACAAACCAATTTGTAGAAGAAGCTAAGGATTTATATCTCCATCTACACAAATTCAATGGTAACTAACAATTTTATTTTGCATGTGCTAGGAACATAACCACAACGTTTACTCTGGGTGATCGGATTTTGTTCTGCATTCATAAGGAACAAGCATATCTCTCTTACTGTAACACCCCATATCTTGGCCTTTAGGAAGTTAGAACAATGATTGTTTACTCATCTTAGTAATTCAATCCTTAACATTTGTTTGAGATCAGTTAGATTGGGATAGATATTTGAGATATGTACATCTTGACCTAATTATGTGTTGCATGATATTACTTTCATTGTTATATACTCATGATGATGATAGTTCTTTGGTTTGTTTAAATGTGCAAGTTAAAATGTGGAATTTAGGTACGTGGATACTAGTTCAAGTTATGATGTGAATGGATAACAAATGCCTGGCATGATAAAAATAAACATGCATTTCTTAAATTGAACGTCAATACAGATATGGATCCTTATATGGAATTATTATCTATATGCATGTATATGACTTATTGGTGAATTAGCTTACAGGTTAATGAGCTATGCGATAGTCAAATTGATGTAGTGTTGAGGTGACTTGGATATCGTAGACATCAAGAAGATAGTATATGTTATATGTTGTACTTATTATATAATTTATGATTCAAAATATTGCTATGATTTGTGGTGAGTGTGGTTTAGATAGGATGCACAACTTGCCCAGAGTGGTTTTTTGGTGACGTCACTCTAAGAACAATAGTTGCACAATAGGGCTTGATATAGGGTGTTGAACCTAGATCTATAAGGAGGAGTGGAGGTATTACCCACCGTTTATCCTCTGAAACCTAGAGTTGTGAGAGGGTTGTGTGAAGTCATGCTCCCCTAGAGTTAGGTCAATATAGTTGATGCTCCAGCTTAGGAAGGAATGATGCTTCGATGTTAGTTGAGAATATTGATTGGGGATTAGAGATGTCACTATTGTTTATTCAATTGGTTCCTACCATGTTTAAAACCCTCTTTTGATTTTTTATTGATATTTTAAGTGTGATAATGATTTATTGATGAATTGGTGTAATTTTGCTCATTAAGATTATTAAATGATGCATTACTTGATTTGTTGTCCTACATGTCTTGGTGTGATGATATATGAACTATGCACTAGAGGATATGGATGTTTATTGTTAGTACATGCATGAGATATGTGCTCACTAGCTATGCACACATACCCTACACATATACACTAATACAATTAATTAATGTATTAATTATTATAGATTATTATGTATTTAATGGAATGTTTTTTATTATGTAAATTATATTCCATAAAAAATATCTAGAAGCATTAAATACCTTCTTTGACTTTGATTAATGGTTGGTATGACGAATTGAATGAGCATGATGGGTTGTCATGTACATTTTGGGGATACTAATTTTTTATCGTGGCCTTGTTCAATTGACAATAGTCAATGCAAAGCCTCCACAATCTGTCATTCTTTCGTATGAAAATAATCAGTGCACCCCATGGTGACATGCTAGGACGTATCAGTCCTAGGTCTTATAAGTCCTTCAGTTGCATTTTTAACTCTTGTAACTCCGGGGTCGACATCCGATAATGCGTTCTTGCTATCAGTTCAGTCCCCGGTTTTAGGTCAGTGGTAAACTCCAATTCCCTCTCTGGCGGGATCCCAAGTAACTCCTTCGGAAACATGTCCACAAACTCTCTCACCATCGGAAGGTGTTCTAGACCTTCCACTACTCCCTTCTCGTTTAGCGCAAGGATCGCATAAATCTTGCACCCCTTGCGCATATTGTTTTGTAACTATAAGGAAGAGATGAACCTCAAGGAAACTCCCTGGTTCCGTCCTACAATCAAACGTCTCTATCCTTCGTCATCGACCAAGCTCAACCATTTTGTCTTACAGTTGAGTATTGCCTCATGTGATTGCAACCAATCCATACCAATCACGACATCATAAGATCCTAAGATCGTGACGTACAGGTTGGTCCTCATGACAAACTCTTCCAGGTTAAGGGCACATCCCGTAACCTTTCCTCCAACCTTCTGTTTGGCTCCTGAAGCCATCTCTACAAAGCTAAATGCATCCTGTTCGACTGCCTTTACCTTAATCCTTTTTAGCACTGCACCAAAAATGAAGCTCTCGGTAGCATCGAGATCTATCAAAACACTAAGGGTATGGTTAGCGATGGTACCTATCATCTCGAGCACAATCGACTGGTGTTGTGCCTAGCGGTTATTCACCACTGCATGAATCCAATGGGCCTTGCCCATATCTCCCACTGTGTGGGTCCGACTGATCTAGACACTCTAGTCCTCTCCACAGGACAGTCGCGCTCGCTGGTAGTGTGGATCCCCACACGTCCAACACCCCTTCTTTGGCAGAGTAGTCCTGGTACCCGAAGTAGAAGATGATGGCCCACCAGTCTGGAACCCTGGTCTGTTCTGCTAAATAGCCCTAAACTGTTGGTGGTGCAGGTGACACTGTTGTTGATGCTGTGGTCCCCGATAAGGTGTTCACTACTGAGGCAGCGGTTGTCGGGGTGTAATGAAAGTGGATCCCCTCTAGAAGTCACGATTTCTCGACGTATGTCTCGATGGTGTCTGGTGCTGCTGTGTTCCAGATGAAACCTGCCCTGCTGTTCTCGTTGGAGTCATGGTCTGACCCCCACTGATAAGCTCCTCCTCTGCTATGAGGGCCTTCTGGACGACATCATGCAAGGTTTAGGAAATCAAAATCCTGACCTTTGCACACAAGCCGCCGTTAAGGCTGAACACGAATCTGTTGACCTTAAGTTTTTCAGTTTTAAGGTGTGGAGCATAACGGAGCAACTTCATAAAACGGGCCTTACACTCGGGCACCGTACGACCTCCCTGTCGTAGGGCATTGAACTCATTGAGCTGACGCTCAATGAATTCCTGTAAAAGGTACCTCTCTCGGAGCCGTTTCTTGAACAGTTCCCATGACACGTCTTCGACGACCATTGTTCAGTTGCGGTAGGAGCGTCTTCCACCATAGAAGAGCGCTCCCCTTTAGTTGAAATACCACCATGCGGACCTTGATGTTGGGGGTATAATCGCGAAGTGTGAAGCACATCACCATGTAACTCGGGAAATTTGATCTTCTCAAGTTCATGATGAATGCTACCAGTAATGGCCGGCGCGTGCGGTGGAACCTCAGCAAGTGCCAGCACCCTAGCCTCATATCTATCTAAACGGCTAATCAGTGCCTCGGACATGCGTTGAAAAGATCTCATCATCCCGACTACATCGCCAACTGCTATTTTCTCCTGTATGAGAACCTGCTCGTCTCCCTAGGGGTTAGACCCCTCAGGTGTGGATGCTACTGGAGGCGTCGCACCTCCTCCCCTAGCACCCCGTTGTCTGCCTCCGCGGTGTCCTCTAACCATGATTACCTACATGCACACAATCAACTCGATTAGAAACAATATAATCCAATCATGTCAACGAAATCCATAGCGATCCCAAGTCGCAGGTTGAACCCCACTCTGATAGCATATGTAAAAATCCTCCTTGTTATGACGACAAACCTCTTATAACAAGTGCAATTTTTTTTTGTGTGTGTTAGTGTGTGTACAACGATAATAAATACATTCGACTCTGCGTTGCCATACGATGACGAACATAACGCATGGAATGCGATGACAACAAAAATATCTAAGGTTCACATAAACCTTTGCAAGCAATGAACGACAATTAACCAACAAATAATAAGACTAACTACCCATCCGTCCTACCCTACAATGGTTAGGACCTCCAAGACACATAAGCAATTCTCAAGCCCAGGTTCCCATCAATTTTAACCATTTAAGGTCTCAGGGCTGGCAAGCAAAGTGCTTAAATCTGGAAGCAATATGAGAGACTCAAAAGGAAATATAAAGACCCGGAGCAACATGAAAGAAAGTGGTATGCTTAGAATCCGAAGACAATGAAACATAACAAGATATTGTTAGACATGCTCAAGAAGTACAAATCCAAAAGCAAGGCTTCTTCTACATCTACTATTCCAACACTAGAGGACATTTGAGAAGCAACAAATATAGTTTTGAGAAATTTTGATCAACA
>SNQJ01S0017537.1:172558-203664 GCA_010110895.2 Picea sitchensis | reverse complement strand
ATGTATATCTATCCAACATAAGGTAATACAAATTTACCGAGAGGGAAGTTTGAGTGCTTACCCGTTACACGCCTCTAGGTCGAAACCGCTTATTTCAGCAACAGTAGAAAGAGCTTCTCTCCAATGTTCAACAGTTGCAGGGTCGTGTCGCGGCGTCTCTTGATCATCCTTCCTCTTCCTCTTCTTTTCCAGTCTCTGTAGGGCTCGAGCATACACTCCATCTCTGTCCTGCGTCCACCGTAAGGCAGTAGGCTTCACGCCGTAGAACACTGGAATCACGGTAGCCTTTGATTCCAACATCATTAGGAGCTCAGTTAGGCACCAGGTTGATTCAGCATATCTCTCAGAGAAAATGGCCACATGAACAGAGGCTGTTTGAATAGCCCCTTTTATTTGAGGGGTTAAATAGTCTCCTTGTTGCAATTCGTCCTGATCTAGAAAGACCTTCAATCCGCATGAAACCAGCTGATGGTAGAGATAGCTCGCGAAGGTTTTCTTGACATCGGGACCCCGATGGTTTAGAAATACTTCATAGGAGGAATTGCTGGTGCTGTTAGGATTAGCGGAGGTGGAGGCAGCGGTGGAGGAGGGTGCAGCCATTACCAACTGAAAAATAGACACAGAAATGGGGGAGAAGTGAAGGATGGGCAATGAGTTCGACTCAGACCCAGACTGTAAAGAAGGAAATGAGTTAGGAGTTTCTTATGCCCGGGAGAAATTGCTGTGGGAAATACGCTGAAGCCGATGCTATGCATAGATATGTATATAGCAATACACATCAAACCCTTTACCCCTCGTTTTTCCGGATGTCTAAACGCGAGTTTTGGTAGTGACCGACAATAAACCGCGCCAAGCCCATCTCGGGTCAAAAAGAAATGGACCGACTACCAAGAACAAAGCTGTCACCCACCGAAAAAAAATAAATGAGTGGGCACCACTAAACTTGCTGAGGCACATTTAATTTAAATTTGTGGTTAATATCTCCATATATACACTAGCATAGCCACATAATTGTGACTCATCAACGCTCAAAGGTTTATAAAATGAAAAGAATTTTTAAAAGAAAATATTAAATTTTATTATTGATTAACAAATAAATGGTTGAGCTTCATTTATCTCGTGTTAATATTTTAATTTATGTTAGGTGACAATCAGTTAGCTATCAAAGTAATTTTTAAATATGATTGTGTTAATATTTTAATTTATGTTAGGTGGCAATCAGTTAGCTATCAAAGTAATTTTTAAATATGATTAAGTAAATGTAAAAAAGTAAACACATAAACGGATGTCTTTATAATAGCTAGAAAGTTAATGATTGAAATCAGCCATTTATTTTGTGTGACTACTAGGAATATTCCAGCCATATTTAATTATGTCCATAGAAAACTTATTAAGCACTAAACCCCTATTAAATCTGCCCATTGTCAATAGGTATACGCCTTTCGGCGTAATTATGGTTTTAAAATGTAACTATAAAAATCCTTTAATTTAAAAAAAGTTAAATAATTATTTTATATTTTTCAAAATTCTAAATGTGCATGTAATTTAAGAGACTTGGTATGTATACTGTTTTTTTCTATCAAAATTTTCTAAATTTTGAGTCATTATCTACCGGGAGTCATCATGAGTTTCCTCCACATTTCTTGACACTTTCATGGCAGAATTTCAGCATTTTTCCATCTTTTCAGTTTGAGATTTCAGGGTAGCACCACTCCCATTAGATTTGGATGCCAAATTGAAGGAGATGGACTCTTTGCTTGCTGGTCCTACTCAGATTTATGAATATAATCTATTGTGAGAACAAATTATATTTTTAATATAATTGAGTAATTTTTTCTTCTCGAAAAAAATGTTTTTTAATAAACGTTGTAAAAGTTTGAAGAGTTTGCCTTGAATGTTATAAGGATTCTCAAAATTTTAAATGTGAATATAAATTAAGGGACTGTCTAATGTTTTTTTTTCCATTTAATGTTGTAAAGATTCGAAGGCATTGTTGTTTTGAATGTCATAAATAAACCACCTTAATGTTCTATTTATCAATGGTGATAAAAGCCTATTAAGGAAATTGTTCATTGAACTTGGTAAGGGGCATTGTTCATTAATTCAAAAATTAGGAATTGAGTTTAAATGGTGACAAAAACCTATTAAGGATATTGTGCCTTGAACTTGGTAAAGGGCATTGTTCATTAATTCCGAAACTAAGGATTAAGAGTTTATTTAATCGAGGAGGAAATTGTGGATAATGAGTATTTCATAGCCACTTGAGATAGTGTCTTGAATACTTATGGTTGTACCTTCAAGTGTTTTCCCATAAGGGTTGGTTATTAACCATGCAACGCTTATATTTTAATCATATCTCTTTGTGTAAGGTAATATATATTTTAATGTAATATAAATTATTTACAATTTAATATTTATTTTAACAAGGGTAATGAGCTACGTATATTGTCTCTGAAGATAACAAGAAGGTCAAAAGTTCAGTTTTTCAGTTTGTTTCCTTCTAAATGACAAAACTTACGGGGATTTGCTAAGTTACCTCTGAATGAAGATCTTTACTTAAAAAACAAATTAGATAAACTATAATTTTCTTGGGGCAACAATGTGTAACTGTCATGAATCCTTTGGGATGAATTATGAAGGACTCGCAAAGAGTATCTCTGTCATTCTTTGTAGATCGCCTCAACTCCCACTTAATTATTAGTGAGAAAATATCAATTTCGTCTATGTTGATAGATAACCCTGAGTAATTGCAGACTTATATTTTTGAACCACCTAATTCACCATAGCATTGTCAATGCTAACGTTGATTACCACACTTGAAGAATGGAGCTCCTTGGCTTCTTATACAAGGTTTTAATGGAGATCTTGTGACGCAAGGAGCTCAAAAACTATGAATTCTCGGAGCTCTTGATGCACTCGCAGAGAAAGTGCATAGATAGTGCGCTTCTTGGCACCAAACCCTCACTTCTCTTGATGTCTCATTTATGCGTACATCCAATCCAACTAGTCCCATGTTTAAGAATCGATCTCACTGGAGTTTATTTGAGTGCTCTTCATTCTCTTTTGCCTTCGCTTGAATCCAATGTTCATGGTGACGCGTTTTTTCTTTCAGTGTGAGGGTCATGAACACAGTTGTGGTGGGTACAGGTGGGTTGCCTAACTCCAAAATGCGAACCCAGAAACCGTCGCCACGCTCTTTCTGGCTACGCGGATTCTAAATGCCATGTTTTAACCACCGAAACACTGGAGATCAGGGCACGATCTTTCAATTGATGCGAATTTTTGATAAGTGTGGGGTCGATCCGGTAGATCAGGCTTATCGGAGCATTTGTATCTTTGGAGGAGTTGCAGGCACAGGGATGTGTGAAGCTAAAGTGCATACAGGGGTTGGAGCAGGCGAAAAAGCTTTGACAGTTAGATGTTCATGGGTGCTTTGAGTTAGATAAGCTGCCAAGTATGGAGACATTGGTATATTTGGAGGAGTTGCGGGCACAGGGATGTGAGAAGCTGAAGTGCATACGGGGGTTGGAGCACGCTACAAAGCTTCGAGTGTTAGATGTTGGTGGGTGCTCCGAGTTAGATGAGCTGCCAAGCATGGAGACATTGGTATCTTTGGAGGAGGTGCAGGCATAGGGATGTGTTAAGATAACGTGCATACAGGGGTTGGAGAAGGCGACAAAGCTTCGACGGTTACATGTTGGCAGGTGCTCTGAGTTAGATCAGCTGCCAATTATGGAGACATTGGTATCATTGGAGTACTTGTGGGCACAATGATGTGTGAAGCTAAAGTGCATATGGGGGTTGGAGCAGGCAACAAAGCTTCGATGGTTATAGGTTGGCGGGTGCTCCGATTTAGATGAGCTACCAAGTATGGAGACATTGATATCATTGGAGTACTTGTGGGCAAAGGGATGTGTGAAGCTGAAGTGAATACAGGGGTTGGAGCAGGCGACAAAGCTTTGATGGTTAGAGGTTGGCGTAGAGGTTGGCGGGTGCTCCGAGTTAGATGAGTTGCCAAGTATGGAGACATTGGTATCATTGGAGTACTTGTGGGCAAAGGGATGTGTGAAGCTGAAGTGCATATGGGGGTTGGAGAAGGCAACAAAGCTTCGATGGTTAGAGGTTGGTGGGTGCTCCGAGTTAGATGAGCTACCAAGTATGGAGACATTGGTATCATTGGAGTACTTGTGGGCACAGGGATGTGTGAAGCTGAAGTGCATACGGGGGTTGGAGCAGTGTAGACAACTTTGCATGCTAAGTGTGAAAAGGTGCATTGAGTTAGAAGAGGTGGAAGGTGTTGAACATTGTACGTGGTTGGAGAAGCTTTATGTCTATGGATGTCACAAATTACAGTGTCCGGTGTGGGAGTAGTGTACCAGCGGCGGGGACGATTGAAGGCAAGACTATTTAGATACTTAGACGGAAGAGATACTGGCAGCAATAGATACGAGCCAAGATCTTATAGAAATAGATACGTACACAGGGGGAATCAAGGTTGTTAAGAATGCCTAACAGAAGAGGAAGGTCCCTCGGAGAGATGGAAAAGGATCGATTAAAGAGTTAGTGATGTGGAGCAAAAACAATGCAAAAGAAATTAGTCAATTTTTTGCTATGGATGTAACGATTCAAGTGGCACTTTACACAGTGTTTGTTTCTATTAAACAATGTCATATATGGCCTTTACCTTGTTCTCTTTCTTCCTTAATGTCCATGGCAATATTCTTGGCCATTACAAGAGTCTGGTATTCAAGTGGAGGATTGAAAATGAATTCCTACCAGTTCAAAGAGACAGTGCCATGCATATAGAAAACCAACTCACACAATCACAATTCAGAGGAAGGCCCTGGGATATCGGTTTCGTTTCAATTTTCATAGTGCTCTCTGCAATTACCGCCTGCTCATTCAAGATAGTATTTTGCTTAATAGATTATGTGGTATTTATGGGTTCTGTCTAATTTGTATATAAATTATGTTGGATAGATTATGCTGCATAGATTTCTTTTTATATAAACCATGTTGCATCTTGCTTTCTGTATAAATTATGTGGTATCTCTGTGGGTCTGTCTACCTTGTATATAAATTCTATATTTTGCGGCTCTGCCTGCGTTGTATGTAAATTCTGTAGTTTTGTGTATAAATTATGTACTTTTTTATAGCCCCGGAGGCTCACGAGCCTACCGTGCCTCTAGCTCCCTACCCCCGCTTCCCCCACACCTTCCCATGACAGGACCTCTGACTCGACGCGACCCTTTTCCCCTCCGCCCCCTCTCCCTTCCCACTCCCTCTTGACTCCTTTACCATCACAAAAGACAGTGCTCTGCTAAGTCTCTTGTCTTGTTTTCTTTCAACCCTGAAGAAGCGATTGACTTGTCATAAAAAACGATTATTCTATGCCTACCTATGACGACGAGCTGGTTTACTCCTTGGACCTAGGAGGAACACTACCCTGGATGGGGACAATTGGTAGACCTATTTATTCTTCCTGTCAACAGTTGTCCATGCCAACCCCTCCAAGCTTCCCACCGACCTCTGCCCCCCCTCCAATTCCTCATACTGACTTCCTTTCGCACCTCTCGGGAATCTCTGGCTCCTCTCCCCCGCTTTTCTCAGGTTCCACAGGCTAGGCTAGGCCACAAACACTGGAATAGCTTCCCCCTAGCTTCAGTCCCCCCCTCACTTCTGACCTCACTGTAAACTCCACACTCTACAGTGCCCCTCCNCCTTCCACCGCCGCAGCCTCCTAGACTTTCCCGAATCCAGTGGTAACCCCTTCCCCCCCTCAAGGCCTGGGTGAAGTTGGAGTGCACCCTTACACACTACCGAGCTCACTCTTTGAAGAACAAGGTACAAGGGTTCTACCGAATCGTGATTATAGTTAGGATTTCTCCACTGAATGCTTCCTCCCCTCTAAAGGACTCCTTTACCACTTGGGTCAGACTCCCACGACTCTAGAACAAGGATTTGTAGCAGTGCATCTTAAATTACACAACCTCAATGGTTGGGAATTCTGCCACAACGAAGCCCCGGGCCCCCTCCTGCCTTTCGATACATAACCATAAATCCAAGGCACCTCTGGGGAAAAAAGGAGAAAATGCAACAAGTGCCTTGGGTCGTCAAAAGAAGATCCAAAATTCACTCTCGATGAAAACCTTTCAATGGCAGGAGTATCTGTAATGGCAGACAAAACACTTGTAGGGAAAGCATATGGCCAACAATTCAGTTAAAAAACTCTACGAGCCTGGGCTGCAACAAGATGGGGGGTAAAACCCACAAGTTGATCCAATATCTTTCAACTCTCTAGAGGATGGTTTATGATCCTCTTCACATATACCACTCAGGCCTTGGATGCACTCCACTCTAGCTAGATAATAGACTCCTCTTCGTTTTTAATGAAACCCTCGAACCCCACTTTCAGCGTGAACAGTGAAAGAAAAGACTCTATTCCAATTTGGGTCCACCTCCCAGGTTTTCCCCCTCACCTCTGGTCTGAGAGATGCTTCAAATATCTTGGGAGCTTCCTAGGGGAATATATATCTACAGATATGAGTTTCCTCACTTCAGGCAATATGGCGATCGCACGAATATTGGTCTCCCTCAACATCAGAGAAGGCTTAATAGATTTTATCAATCTAACAAACTTGGGATGCACAAGAGTCCAGATTTTGGACTAGTAAGGAGTTCCCTTCCCCTGCTAACGATGCCACGAATATGGACACGTGGTAAAATATTGTTCCAAATCCTTTAGAAGAAGGCACGACCAAAAACCGCTTGAAGACAGGTGCCACGGACGAAATAACTCAGAAACAACTGGGGGCTTCTTCTCCTCCTCTGTGTCACACTCTTCGGGGACTCCCTCCCCTGCTACAGTATCCTTCCAAGATTCTTCGACAAGGAACCCTCCAGAGCTGACCAAAAACGCTTTAGCACTTCTTCCCTCCACGGGCGAATGGGCAAGGTCCAATCACAGTCCAGAGACAATGCCACAACATCTGATCAACGACTTCCTAGGTATGCACCTCTCTTTTCCCTACCCTGTATCTGGTTTACATAATTCTTTCAATTTTTTCCTAAATGGTCTCATCTCACCTTCCTTATTTCCTCCCTACACCTTCATTGTTCGCCTCCCTCCCCTCGACTCCTCTGCCTCCCTCGCCGCTCCACTAATACAAAACCCTCCCCCGAATGCCTCTCCCCCTTCCTCCTCAAACTCCTGGTCCATGGAGGAACCATCCACTGATAACTCTAAGAACTCCACTATATGTTATCACCTCCGCAATCAATTTGTTACCTTTTCCTCCATAGATTGCAAATGCCTTGGTCCTTATCTAGAACTCTTGAAATCGAAAAAAGGTAGAAGCCAACCATCACACCTCTCCTTAGCAAAATTTCGTGCACTACATGACACAGCCACAGGCCAAGAAAAATCCATCCTTGGGGCCCTTAGATCAAAAAAATCCTTGGTCGGGGTTCCCCAATGAAGCTCCTCTCCTTCATCTGTCAGGGTTTAGTGAGACCCTCCAAAAAATCCGCTCTAAATAGGTTTGTGACCTTACACCAACCATATGTTATATTTCTCCAGCAAACTCTTGCAGATGAACACACAACCACACAAGCCCTCATGAACATCTTCATAGGATGGGATTTCCTGGGTTTGGATGCAAGCAGAAGATCAGGAGGCCTGGTCATTGGCTAGAACTCAAGGAAAATAAAACTCCTAAATTCTTGGGCCTCAGACTCATGTCTGGGACTCGAGGTACTAGTCGAAGGACTAGGAATGAATTTCAAGCTTCTAAATATCTATGGGCCAAACACAGATAAGATACACTTGTGGAAAACCCTCTTCAAAAATAATCTCTTGAGGGCAGAAAACTTGATTATCAGCAGAGATCTTAACTTATCTCTTGGCGAAGCAGAAAGTTGGGGCCCCTCAGCCCACCCAGATCCACAAACAACTTTGTTTATCCACTTATTGGCTACAAATGGTTTCATCAACATTGTTCCAACCAAACTGCTCCCCACTTGGAGGAATTTAAGAACCAAGGATGCACATGTGGAAAAAAGATTAGATCAGTTTCTGATCACAAAAACACTCTCTCTTCTTCCACTCCAGTTTCGACAATGGATTGGAGGCATGGGTGATTCAGATCACTCACCTTTCTGGCTAACCTTCAATAATGGACCGGAAAAGTCGACATCCCCTTTCAAATTCAACTCCAACTGGCTTAAATAAGACAGTTTCCAAAAATTGGTCATAGACAACTGGTCTCCCCTCCCGTATTTGGAAGAAACTCCAGCAGCCATACAATTCATGGACAACTTAAAATTAATAAAGAAACTGGTCATCCCATGGGAAAAAACAAAACAGAAGGAAGAAGAGCAGGAACTAATAATCATTGAAGACCAGCTGGAAAAAATTTACCAAAATATTGATTTTGGTTTCTCTTCGAATAATTCTCGTGAAGCACTCAAAACCCTTGAAGAAAAACGAAGGAAGCTCCTAGCCGACAAGGAAGCAACCTAGAGATTGAAAAATAGGGCAATCTAGATTGAAAATGGGAATGAAAATACAAAAGTCTTCCATACCTATGAAAAAGGAAGGAAAGAAACAAATACAATCTGGAGCCTAAAGGATCAGGAAGACAAACCTGTCACTTTTGAAGGACTAGTAACTATGGGGAAAAAACACTTCCAGACTCTCTTCAAAGATGATTGAAGGGCAAACCTAGTTGACATCATAAAACTAGTTTTATACTTCCCCACTTTCATAGATGAGGAAAATAACCAAAACCTCTATGTAGAAGTTACAGAAACAAAACTCAAAGACACAATGCAAAGCTTTCAAAAAGATGAAAGCCCAGGACCAGACGATTGGACCATTGAATTCTACCTGGGCTTCTTCGAACTGATTGGAAAGGACATTCTCAAAGTCATAGAGGAATCAAGACTAAATGGTAGAATTCACGGCCCACTCAACACCACTTTCATATATCTCATGCCAAAGGTAAACGATCCTCTTTCCTTTGATAATTTCCGACCCATCTCTCTTTGCAATTGTATTTACAAAATTATTGCAAAAACTATTGCGCGAAGGTTGAAACCATTACTCTCAAAGTCTATCTCGAAAGAACAATTTGATTTCTTAGAAAGAAGAGAAATCCATAAAGATATTGGGGTTGTACAAGAAGGATTACATAGTCTGAAAGCCAAAAAATCAAAGGTCACCATCTTAAAAATCGATCTCTCTAAGGCTTTTGATAGAGTAAATTGGTCTTATATCAGACTACTCCTCACCCATCTTGGATTCGAGGTTCCCCTCATCAAATGTATTATGCCTTGCATCTCATCGGTATCCTTTGCATTCCTCATAAATTGAGCAGCTTCCCCTTTCTTCATCTCCAAAAAAGGACTCCGCCAAGGCTGCCCCCTTTCCCCTTACTCTTATTACTGGTGGTCGAGGGACTAAGCAAGGAAATTCTAAATGTAGTCATAACAGGGGAGTTCCATGGAATACATATCAACACTAGCCAAAGACTTACATACTTACTCTTTGTAGATGACATCCCCATCTTCTGCAGTGGACATAGCCAGGATGCAGAAGTACCTTCAAATAGTCAGCAACAAGAATGAAAACAAATATACAAAAATCCACCCTCTCCTTCTCATAATTGGAAAGGGAGGAGGAAGATCTTTACAAAATACTCTTTCCCTTCACTCATCAAGATTTCATAGCTAGTCTAAAATATCTTGGTTTTCACCTAAAACCAAATAACTATCTCAAAAATGACTGGAAATGGCTCATCTCAAAATTGGATAAAATATTATCCGGATGGAGATTTAGGTAGCTCTCAAGAGAAGGAAGGCTCACACTAACAAAAGTAGTACTAGAATCCATCCCAGTCTATTGGATGTCGTTGGCCTAGATTCTGAAAGGAACTCTAGAAAAGATCAGGAAAATATGCTCTCATTTCATCTGGTCAGGATCTGGAGAAAAAAACATATAGCCTTGGGAAAAGTGGGATCTTATAGAAATAAAAAAGCCCTAGGAGGATGGGGGCTCAAAAACATATTCCTATTCTTCAAAGCTTTGGCAGCAAAAACAGGTTGGAGGCTCATCACCAATAGCAACCTTTGGTCCACTGTTGTCTACCAAAAATACATAGCCCCAAGATCATTGGAAGAATGGATCAGATCCTCAACCAAATATCATTTAGTATCCATTTTTTGGAAAGCTCTTACTTCCTCATTCCCAGTTATTGGAGAAGGACTCACTTGGAGAGAAGGATGTAGGAACCATCACCGTATAGGAGTAGAGCTCCTGGCTAGGCAGTGGGACCGCTTACACCCTCCCCCCAAATCTTATCAATCTCCTCCACGGGAAAAATATCTACTTACTCTCCCAACTGGAAGACCCCCTTACAAAAACAAAGTGGTCTCAAGGATGGAAGAAAGCAACTGACCTAGGGCTATCTGGAGCTTCCACAATACTCTACGAAAATTACATCAAAGCTCTACAAATTGGACACATCAGAGTTACTGATAGAGAAGATGAACTGTTCTGGAAAAAAGATCCCTCACGTGTATACACCCCAAAATTGGGCTACATCGCACTAACTCTGGATCTCTTTCAACAACAACAATCTTGGTGGTGGAAAGGACTATGGAAGTTAAAGTGGCCACAAAAAGAAAAAACTCTTCCTTTGGGCAACACTAAATTGGAAAATACCTACATGGGAAATACTACGAAAACGACAGTTCAAAGGGCCTGTTAGATGTCCACTCTACCATTCAAAAAGTGAAACAATCTACCACCTATTTATTACTTGCCCTTTTACCCAAAGAGTTTGGAAGGATAGTTCAACCAATCTCAGACAAAATTGCTCTTGGGAAGGACCAAGCCTGGAACAAGCCTGGAAATTGTGGCTTCAAGAAACCAGATACAAAGAACTAAAAACCCTCCCCCCCATCTTAATCTGGGGCATTTGGCTGGCCAGAAACAAAAAAATTTCAAGACAAAGCTCTAGTCCTAGAAAAAACCGTTGCACAAAGTCTCTCAATACTCTCACACTTCTCGCAAACAAAAAATGGAACAAGAAAAAAAACTTTCTCTCTTGAACAAGTAGATCTTTTGAAGCCATGGGATTACTTTGATGGAGCCTCACAGAACCAACTTTGTGGGGGTGGGTTCATACTACACCTTTCGAAATCACACTTTTTCAACACAAAACTGGGGCTGGGATAGGGGACAAACAACCATGCAGAGCTTTTGACATTAGAACTTCTACTTACCTTTGCAAAATAAAAGGATATGCGACACATCCAGGTCTTTGGAGGTTCATTGATTGTGGTGATCTGGGAAAGGAAACTTTAGAAATGCCATAACATTTTCCTCCTCCCTATTCTGGAGGACATTTTTTGGTTACTAGAAAATTTTGACACTGTGACTATTTCCCATGTCTACAGGAACATGAACATGGTAGCGGATGCACTCTCAAAAGCAGGGCTCCACCTTGCACTAAGACTTTGGGACATCACAGGGCACAAATATGGAAACTCACAAAATTTTTACCATCGACCTTTTATAGACACGGCAACACAACAACAAGATACACAGCATGAACAAGAAGAACAACAACAACATTAAAAATCCACATTGAAAGCAATCAACGAAAATTTTTGGAAGAATTCTACAAAGACTACAGAGTAGCAGATTTTGAAGAAAAGATTCACAACATACGAGGAACATTATATGTAACTAAATGTGAATCTTTCTTGGGAACTTACAAATTTTTTGTATTTTTATCCCGACACATATATCACACCCATGAGCTATAGTGCTCCTTTGAGGCACCTACAAAATGTAATTTTGTCTATTCGAATGATCAAATTAGGATATTTTCCAAGGGAAAAAAAATATAATTTCTATATTATTTATGAGTGTCAACTCTTTTTTGATCATGAAAAAAATTATGGTATAAAAAATATTGATTAGAAAAACTATATATATTTTTTATGTTGGAATTTTTTTGTAGAAAATTGCGAGCTAAATGCCCAAATATTAATGTATTAGAGAAATTTTGAGGTAAAAATGAACCTCAAAACAAAAAAATATGCTATCCACATAAACTTTAAAAGAATTACTAGGATTCAAAATGATGAAGTCAACATAAAGAGAGAAATTTTTAAAAGAATTACTAAGATTCAAAATGATGAAGTCAACATAAAGAGAGAAATTTTGAGGTAAAAAAAGAACAAAATGATAAAAATCAACTTAAAATTTTTATATTTATACATTATTAAAAGATTTCAATCTTATTTTATATCACAAATTTTACAAATATATTTATTCCAATTTTTTTTTTTAAATTAATTCAAATAAAACATATTATTATCCAAAAACTTTATAAATAATTTTGAATAAAAATAAAAATATAATAATATATACAAATATTATAAATTAATAAAATTATATTAAAAAAAAATTAATATTTTTACACCATTTTATAATATATTAAAAATCCTCCATAGTCATTGAATAGTCTCTAATGGTGAAAAATTGCTATACCCTTACCAATAAATCCAACATTTTTAGGCTAATGTATTTTTCCAAACGTTTCGAACACTTTTTTTTCTAAAATCTTTGTTTTATCACGATTAATAGTTTTTTAAAATGAGTTTGATGAAATTCCAATTCTATACCATCGTTAAACTATGCTTTGCTATTAATATGTTTACAAAACTTTATATCTTTATAGATTATTATAATAGAATTAATATGTTTTCACTATATAACATATTTACAAATTAATATTTTATTGTAATTTAATATTTTTTAAAGTAATATTTATATAATTTAAATATAGTTAAAGTATGTTTTACTATTAAAAACAAATATTATTTTTCACAAATTAATATTTTATTATAATTTAATATTTTTATATAATTCAAATATACTTAAATATATTTTAATATTAAAAACAAAATAAATTATAAATTCAAATGAAAAAAAATAATATTAAAAACAAAATAAATTATAAATTAAAATGCAAAGAAATAATATATACACACCTTTATAAACTTTAACAATCAAATTTCTAAACAGAAAAAATAAATCCTAATCTATACATAATATACCATATCACCCTATGCCCCACCCTTTATCCGCTCTTGCTAGCATGCCATGAAGGAAATCCTAACCTATACATAATATACCATACCATACCCCACCCGTTATCCGCTCTTGCTCGTATGTCATCGTTTTGATGTGGTGCACAACCCATGTCTTATTAAACATCATCCAACAAGTAGCCGTTCCTATCCCGGGTGTCTGCGACAAGGTTTCTTTGGAATGACCAACACACTACCAACAAGTGGACATTACCAACTGCACCGACGACGTTACGGACTTATATTAGACTATTCAGTATTTGTATTATCTTTGATTTATAAGAAATAGGTAAATCTAAATTTATATTAATCAAGCTGAGTATTTGTATTATCTTTGATTTATAATAATATATAAATTTAAATTTATGTTAATTACTTTGATAATTTATAATAATATATAAATTTAAATTTATGTTAATTACTTTGATAATAGATTAATCATTCTTTTGATAAAAAACTTTCATGTTATAAGTTAAAGATGTTCGTATATTCTGATTGTCTTGTAAATTAATGGATGAAATTGTCAATATTAATTTCTTAACTGTAAATGCATATTTTTATTACTAGAAACACGATTAGTTAACTTTTATTTCTTTATTATTAATCTTTTACATTTTAAAGTTCTGTTCAATTTAAGTTTTAGTTAATTTTTACTTCTTCACTATTAATCTTTTACATTTTATAGTTCTGCCCAATTTAAAACTAGTTCTACCCAGTTTAAATTTTAAAGACTTGGCTTGGAAAAGAATGGAAAAAAACAGTTTGATTACGTTTCCATACCTATCATGAAATGTATTGGACAAATTTTGTTTTATTTGATAAGAAAAAACACTAATTTATCAAATAATTTAACTACTGATCAACTTGATATCAATCCAAGCTTATAATCGATTGGCTGAATGACTTGTCAGATTTCCATGTGGCAGCCCTTCTTTGTTGGAAAGATCGAACCAGGAAAGCTATCTCACTTTTCAGCAAACTCACCTTTCAGCATATCTACCGAGAGGAAAACTCTAAGGCAGACCTCCTCTCGAAACAAGCTTTGCACCTCCCTATGAATCAACTTAGATTTTCCTATTCGGAGGACGGTAATGAAGGCCCTATCTACAAGATCAATCTATGACTGGATCATTCATTCCTGGCAGTTTTGTTGACTGGTATTTCATTGTTTTGTTGACTCATATTTCATTGTAGCAGATATGCAGTCTTGTGGTATTTTGCCTTGTTTGTGAGGCCTCAGTGTGGATATAGATTGGGAGCTGATTTATTGCTATCACCGCTCTGTAGCATTTATGCTGCTGTAAGAGAAGTCGAACATGTAAAATTTTATATCCTTTTGGAATATAAAGAGTAATTTTTTCTCGTGAAAAAAAACTTGATATCAATATAGATATTCCTGTCTACTACCTCTGTCATATTCAATTGGAGGGAGTGGCCAGCTACGGATTCAATCAACCCTATGAGGAAAACATCATTCTCTCGGAATTCATAAAATGTTGTCAAGATTGTGGGTGTTTGTGGGTGTTTTCGGCTTACCAATCATGGAATCCATAGGATGTGTTTAAGATCCCTACAGAGACCACAGAGAAAAAGGTATCCATGTGCAATTACATCACGGGACTATATAGGACTCCTTTTTACGACAGCCATACACGAGTTCAGCGATCTCATATGGCCTCCAGGAAAGCAAAACATCCAGACATTTGCTTTGGATTTAAGGTTTGAAACCCTACAAGAGTTCAACAACTTCATGTGGCCTCACGGAAACCAAATCTTCTGTTATGACATTTGTTTTGGATTTAGGGGTTTAGTTTTTAAGGTTTTAGGAATTTTTAATAGGTTTGTTTTGGATTTAGGGTTTAGTTGAGTAGGTTTTAAGGATTTTTAATAAGTTTTAGGGTTCTCACTATAAAACTAGCTTAAGTGATCAATTATTATTGTATATTTTTTAATCATGGTAGCCCAATCATGTGAGAGTATTTTGAGAGGATGAAGGACCTGTCTATCAGAATCCACAAGATTATTCTGTAGGAGTGAATACCTTTGGATTTAGGGTTTGAAACTATACAATTGTTCAATGATCTCATGTGGCCTCCCTGAAACTAAACCAAAACTTTTGGTCTGACATTTGCTTTCGATTTAGGGTTTAGTTTTTAAGATTTTAAGGATTTTCAAATTCATTAAAGAGATACGAGCTGATATCCTCCTCGTCGGTTGCAGCTAATTCACCGTCTGATTCAGCCAAGTATGTTGTCATCCTTATTGGTGAGGACCGCATGCCCTTTTCATTTCGTAGTGATCACCGTAGATTTTTCCAAGATAATTAATTTTTATGGGTTTTTCTTTTCACATTTAGGAGCGCATACGATGGAACAAACCGACTGCCAGTTTTTCAGCTACTTTCTTTACAAGTTCACATCAACAGGTGACGCATATCGCACAATCAATACGACATATGTGAGTTATCTTCAATCTGAGAGCGCCCTTCTGGTGCCGAGGGGTCGAAGTAATTGCTCTGGACAAGGAAAGCTCCATGACATTCAAGGCCACTTTCTTTCTTTAGAAATGTGAGAGAGGGGAACACGATTCTACCAAGTAAACCTATGGTTTTCCAAATCCATTAATTTTGCTTAATTTGATAAGTATTATTCGTTTGCTTAGATTATTTGCTTAGATTATTGCCAAATCCATTTGATAAGGAAACAATGGCCCCATTTCAATGCTATGGTAACCCTAAACACTTATAGATCTATGGCAAAGTAGAATAAAAAAAATAAAAACACGTATAAATGTATGGCAAAGTAGAATAAAAAAAATAAAAATTTCTGTGTGTTTCATAACTTTGATACTGACTATCACAAGATGAAGCAATGGTTTATATGTCATTTAAGGGTTTATCTTTATGTTTTTATTGTAATTTTAATTTTAATTTTTAAAATTTTCAGTTTGCATTCTATTTTTTATCTTCACCAACAACAATATAATTTATAGATTAAGTAAAAAGTAGTTGATATATATTTATCAATTTCATTTTTACTTTAATAAGTTTTTATCTTAATATCATTTATGGATATGTATCGACAACTTTTTACTTCAAAGTGGTTGTGCTACATATTAATTAATGTTAAAATAGGGAATATGAAAATTCTATCATTATATTTACTTTTATTAATTAAAATATTATAAATGAAATAAATTAATTTATAGTTTATTTATTAATTAAAATATTATAAATAAATTCTTTGATGTGAAGTGAATTGTTAAAACACTCTGTAAAAAGTCACTGATTCAAAGCCTGTAGAAACACTTCAAATCAATTCATCTAACCTTAGCTCATACATAAACACACTTATAGATAAAATGTAGAAATGGTTACAGAAATTATTTTACTCCCTAAAACTTAATAGTCCATGGTAATGAGGCTCACTAATGACAAAGACATGGAGTGATACATGCAAGAGAGATGACTTATAAAATCTAATCCGTGGATGCAATGGACACGACGGAAGCTTGCATTATAGTAAGAGAGATATGCTTGTTCCTTATGAATGCACAACAAAATCCGATCACCCAGAGTAAATGCAAAATAAAACTGTGAGTTGCCATTGAATTTGTGTAGATGGACAGACAAATCCCTAGCTTCTTGTACAGATTGGTTTGTAATTATCTCAAGTCACTGTGATTGGACCATTTGGGAACATTTCGGAACGTTGGATTGCTGTGATTGTGTCGAGTCACTGTCTACAAAACCGAAGGAAACTTCATCCAGGTTTTATCCTTTGGAGAGAGTGAGTGGAGGTCTTCTTTCCTCCAAATCTTGTTCACAATGAAGCTGTAATGGTCACCAACTGAAACGGATTTTTTCTGCATCTTTTGTTGGTATATCTACAAAATGTGGAGGCAGATTATTCTTCCCTCTCATTCCTACGGTAAAATTCTTGCAAATTAATAACACTAGATTTTGAATATTGACTTGGGTATTGTGTTCGGGAGTTTGAATTTGGGGTTGTGGACCCCTCCTGTCTTTCTGATTGACCTTCCATTGCCAATTGGCTTTCTTCCTCCTCCCCGGACTTTTATAAATCAAGATTGAATTGACCAAAAGACCATGAAACCAAAGAGCTCCAAACCCTGCTTTCGGTAGTACGCGGAGAGAACCCAAAGAAACCCATGGCACGACGACTACCTCTACAAGGGCAAATGATTCCAGATCGATCCAAGGGTAGCGTCCATCAACTGAAACTCCTGCCTTTGCGTATGCTGGCACAGGATATAAATCTGCCACGGGTGGATCGATTTCAATCGGTGCTACTTGCTCCGCTGCCACTGGATCTTTATCTGCGCCTGAATCCGCTAGACTTGGATCTCCAACAGATGGAGTTGGCCCCTTTCCTGAACGGGGAAGGACGGCCGGCCAGGGATGGCGATGAATTACGAGATGACTTGGGACGCTTTCTCCGGTTATACTTTTCCCGTAGGTAGGCAGGGAGAGCAAATCAATAGTCATTCAAATGGGGGATTGTTATTTCTGCACTTAGGGGCCTATCGCACCTTTGAAAACCAAATCGATCCGTGAGGTGTAATGCTGGTCACATATCCCGTTACGATTGGCTGGTGGTGAGCAGTTAGATTCATTGGGTGACGCGGAGGGACCAGTGCAGCTCCTGTTAATGCTGCTCCCTTTGTTGCTGAAACTACCTTTGTTTCTTCGGGGGTTGAATCAGTCGCTGATCCAGTAAAAGCAGCAGTTGAACCTGCACCAGCTTCCCTTCACTCGGTTGCTTCATATCCATATCCAAATCCATTGCTAGCAGCATCAAAGCCATTACCTCGTCCAGATACGGATTTACTAATAGCAATTTAAGGGCGCTTCCGTGGACGTTCCTGGAAGTGATGTTCCTTTGCTTGTGTAGAGAACTACATTATTAGATTATCCAGTCAACATTGATCTCGAGTTCAGCATCTTGGCTCCTTTTTACAAAGTTATATATCGAATAACTTGGCACATATACAACAAGGCTACAGAACTCGTTCCCATTTTTTAAACATGCCAGTTCTCTGCATAGGCCAAGTTTTTCCGGGAAAAGAGTTTGATATCTCATTCACTATATATATATATATATATATGAAAAACAAAAATGAACAATTACAAACCCCAACTACCTTTCCCATTTTTTAAACATGCCAGTTCTCTGCATAGGCCAAGTTTTTCCGCGAAAAGAGATTGATATCTCATTCACTATATATATGTGAAAAACAAAAATGAACAATTACAAACCCCCTTTCCTTTCCTTCCAGGCTGCCCTTCATTTCCCCTCTTTTGCCATGTATCCACTCCAGTGCCACCACCTCCCCTAAATAGACTAAAACCTGCCTGCAAGTAGAAGATGCCGAAAGAATGCCTTGTATGCCAAGTAGAACAGATACGGAGGGAGAAGGAATAGAACTGCCTACTGCCCGCCCTCCTAACTGCATTCTCTTTACTGCCTTCGGGCCCGTAGTAGGGTTGTCCCACCTGCCTAGAAACAACTGCCCGCCTATCGAGTTAAAGAACACATTGAAGCTATTAAAGAATGCTATTACAGGAAGCTCGTTCTTGATTTATGGGTGCTTATGCGGGGTTAACCTGTGAAACTAATAGGTTACTGGTTTAAGGCCAACAATTGTGGCTACAGGACAGTTCAGAGTCTCTAGATCCAGAACTAGTCTTGCCTTCAATCGTCCCCGCCGCTGGTACACTACTCCCACACAGGACACTGTAATTTGTGACATCCAGAGACATGAAGCTTCTCCAACCACGTACAATGTTCAACACCTTCCACTTCTTCTAACTCACTGCACCTTCTCACACTTAGCATCCGAAGCTGTCTACACTGCTCCAACCCCCGTATGCACTTCAGCTTCACACATCCCTCTCCCCGCAAGTACTCCAATGATACCAATGTCTCCATACTTGGCAGCTCATCTAACTCGGAGCACCCGTCAACATCTAACCATCGAAGCTTTGTCGCCTGCTCCAACCCCCGTATGCACTTCAGCTTCACACATCCCTCTGCCCGCAAGTACTCCATTGATACCAATGTCTCCATACTTGGCAGCTCATCTAACTCGGAGCACCCGCCAACCACTAACCGTCGAAGCTTTGTCCCCTGCTCCAACCCCCGTATGCACTTCAGCTTCACACATCCATCTGCCTAACAGAAGAGGACGGTTAAGAATGCCTAACAGAAGAGGACGGTTCAAAGCAAACTCAAAATGAAGTCAGGGTTGTTAAGAATGCCTAACAGAAGAGGACGGTTCAAAGCAAACTATTGAGTCAAGTTGGGGTTCAAAGCAGTGTGGGGGCGTGGTACACACAGTCTTTTTATTTTGTCATTACGTTGGAAGCTTCTCTTTGTCTTTACGGAATCAGGGTTGTTAAGAATGCCTAACAGAAGAGGACTGTTCAAAGCAAACTCTTGAGTCAAGTTGGGGTTCAAAGCAGTGTGGGGGCCTGGTACACACAATCTTTTTATTTTGTCATTACGTTGGAAGCTTCTCTTTGACTTTACGAAATCAGGGTTGTTAAGAATGCCTAACAGAAGAGGACGGTTCAAGGCAAACTCTTGAGTCAAGTTGGGGTTCAAAGCAGTGTGGGGGCCTGGTACACACAATCTTTTTATTTTGTCGCTGGCAATATTCCTGGCCATTGCAAAGAGGCTGGAATTCAAGTGGAGGATTGAAACAGAATTCCTACCAGTTCAAAGAGACAATGCCATGGATATAGAAGGCCTACTGACAGAATCACAATTCAGAGAAGGCCCTGGGATATCGGTTTCGTTTCGATTTTCATAGTGCTCTCTGTAATTACCGCCTGCTCATTCAAGATTGTACTTTGCTGAATAGATTATGTGGTAATTCTGGGGTCTGTCTAATTTGTATATAAATTATGTTGGATAGATTATGCTGCATAGATTGCTTTCTATATAAATTATGTTGCAGTTTGCTTTCTATATAAATTATGTGGCATTTCTGCGGGTCTTTCTACTTTGTATATAAATTCTGTATTTTGCGGCTCTGCCTGCTTTGTATGCAAATTTTGTGTATAAATTTTGTACTTTTATTTATAATTTTTTTTTTTTTTTAAATTGAGATACATTTATGGAATAGTTAAGTGGATGAATATTAATATTAGAGAAATTTTGAGGTAAAAATGAACGCTGAAAGGTTGATAAGATGAAACGAATCCTTAAAAGAATAAATTAAATTTTATTATTAATTAACAAATAAACCGTTGCTCTTCATTTATCTGGTGTTAATATTTTAATTTATGTTAATCACGTGGCAATCAGTTAGCTATCAAAGTAATTTTTAAATATGATTAGGTAAATGTAAAAAAGTAAACACATAAACTGATGTCTTTATAATAGCTAGAAAGTTAATGATTGAAATCACAGTCATTTATTTTGTGTGACGACTATGAATATTCCAGCCATATTTAATCCTATTCATAGAAAACTTATTAAGCAGTAAACCCCAAGTAAATCTGTCCATTGTCAATAGATGTATGCCCTTCGGCATAATTAGAAAAATTTTGAGATAAAAATGAACCTCAAAACAAAAAAAATGTTATGTAAATCAATTTTAAAAGAATCACTACCCTTCAAAATGATAAAGTTAACATAAAAAATAAAAATTTTGAAGAAAAAATAAATAAAATAATTAAAATCAACATAACTGTAAAAGAAATATTAAAGTAAAAAATAAACGTCAAAACAAAAAAGCATGCTATCAACATCCATTTGAAAATTTTATATTTATACATTATTAAAAAAATCCCATTTGATTTTCTATCACAAATTTTACAAACATGTTTAATCGAGAATATTTTTTAAAATTAATTTAAATAAAACATATTATTATAAAAAAAAATTATAAATATTTTTTATATTAAATATTATAAATTAATAAAATTATACTAAAAAAATAACTAATATTTCAAAGACCATTTTATAATATATTAAAAATCCTCTATAGTCATTGAATAGTCTCTAATGGAGAAAAACTGCTATACCCTTACCAAAAACTTCAATATTTTCAGGCTAATGCATTTTTCCCAAATGTATATTTTTTTATCTAAATAATTTTTTTCGAATATTTTTTCTCTAAAATCTTCCTTATATGACGATTAATAATTTTTTAAAATAAATTTGATGAAATTCCAACTCTCTACCATCATTAAACTATGCTTTGCTATTAATATGTTTACAAAACTTTATATCTTTATATTATAAGCGGTTATTATAGTAGAGTTAATATATTTTCACTATATAATATATTTACATATTAATATTTTATTACAATTTAATATTTTTTTAAAGATAATTTTTATATTTTTCAAATATAGTTAAAATAAGTTTTACTATTAAGAACAATTGTTTCTTCTTTAGAGATCATAAGTTAGAACACCATATTTATAGTTTGAAAAATGAAGGTAATATCCTCCTTTTAGGATACTTTAATGTTAGGAATGCAACTAAACAAGCTACTCTTTTAAGTAATGGCTCCAACCATAATCCTTTATGTCTACATGAGGACCTTGTTTTATCTAATAGCTACAAAAGAAACTCTAAAGACCCTCCAGACCTAATAATTTGCAATGCAGTAATGAAGTGGCCAAAATCCAACAAGACGATTCATGTTCATGGGCTAGGTAGTAGTGTTGTATATTATGTGATATCTGATATCCCCGTTTCCAACCAAATAATAATTTTTGACCTTTTAAATGACCATGAGCCCGATCATAAACCTTTAACCCTAACTCTAAACTTTTCCATGCATAGGAACACCATTGAAGAGAATTCTGATAATCAAAGGAATTTGCACTTTGAAAAAAGTAAAGTTGACATTTTCTTAAAGGATTTAAATAGTAAATTAAATCTCCTAACTTATAAGGAAAACATTGAAGAACTCTATCACAATTTTACAACTACCCATTCCACTTGTATTAACAAGTTCTCTTTCGAGGTGTCCTATAAAAATAATAATAGAACGACCAACCCTTGGTATGATAAAGAATGTAAAATTGCTAGGAAAACCATTAGGGGTGCTTCTAATGAGTCCTTAAAACTCCATAAGATCAATATGTACACAACCCTAATTAAAAGGGAAAAAAGGTTTTATATCAGTAAAAGGCAAGAGCAAATTTCACAACTATATAAGTTGGATACTAAGAAGTTCTAGAGCCAAATTCTAAAACACAATACTAAAGAAAATAATAGGATTCCCTTAAGGGACTGAAATTCCTACCTTAAAATTCTTTACGAGTTCCCCAATGCCATGAACACCATTCCTATTGTCCCTACAAAGGAAGAAGTTTTTTCTCTAGATGACATAGATTTCGGGGTTAAGCAGCTTGCAAATGGGAAAGCTAAGGAAAGGCTACCAGGATGAAATTTTTAATATCGGAGGGCCAATCCTTATCCCTCACATAGACAACCTCTTCAATTTAGTAGTCAAGAAGGTCTTCCCTAAACCTTGGATGCAAAGCCTCATTGTTCCTATTTTTAAAAATGGAGATAGAAGCATTCCCTCTAATTATAGGACCATTATGATTAGCTCGATTTTAGCCAAGCTTTATGGAATTATTTTGGAAAAGAAGAATAGCCTTTGGCTAGAAAGTTATAGTAAAAGAGCTAAAGGCGAGGATGGGTTTAGGATATGTCATTCAATTGTGGACCATCTTGTTACCTTTATGATCATTGCAGAGGAGTTCTGCAATAATAAAACCAATCTTTTTTGTTGTTTTGTTGACTTTAGAAAATATTTTGACATGGTTCATAGGAAAAACCTTTGGAATAGGTTAGAAGAGATAAAAGTGACTCTCGAGTAGAGGGTTGTTGCAATACGGATGTATGAGAACGTTATTGCTATGTTTAAAAACACTAACTAGTCAAAAGAGATTAACTGCAATATCAAAGTCAAACAAGGTTGTCCCTTGTCCTGTACCCTTTTTGTCATATACGTTGACAAGTTAGAAGATTGCTTGGAAAAAGCGGGTTGTGTCGGCCCTACTCTCACTGGTATAGTCATTAATATTCTTCTTTATGACGATGATATCATTCTTATACAAAGGAGTCCCCATGATCTTTAAAACCAACTGAGAATCCTCAAGGATTTTTTCTCCAATATGGGTATGACTGTTAATACTGATAGGACTAAGGTCATGATTATTAAATCCAATAAGATCCCTTATGATACCTTCGTATATGAAAAAAACAACTTGGAGGAAGTGACTTCATACAAATATTTTGGAATTGATATTCACCACAAGTTCAATTGGAATTATAGCATTTAGAAAATGATTATTGGGGAATGGAAAGTTTATTATGGGCTTGAAAACAATTGTAAATCAGTCAATCTTTGGAGTTGAGATAAGAAGAAACTCCTCTTTGAGACTCTTGTTACACCTGTTATTCTTTATGGATGTAAAGTATGGGGTTGTAGTATCTCTCGTGAATCCTGGAGAAAGATAGAGAAAATACAAAATAATTTTATAACCTATAATCTCAAAATTAATGGAAATAAGTTGTATCTCATCCTCTTCTTAGAAACAAGCCTCTCCCCCATTGAGAGCATGGTTATGACTAGATACCTAATGTATAATAACAAGTTAAACATCATGGAAGACAAGAGGCTTCCTAAAATTGCTTCAAAATAGAGTCATAACCACCATCGACTCAAGTGAGGATGACATAAAGATGCCTGGTCTTGGCTGAACTATTGGGGAATCATGGAAGACACCATTTTGTAGAATAAAGATACTATTAAAAAAAATAGTTGTGTGATAAATAGTTAGAGGAAAAAAGAAAATTAAGGTATTATAAGGATGTAATCAACCCTAATCTAGAATATCAAAATTATCTATTTGTTTTGCAAGTGTAGTGAAGAAAATAATCATTGCTAAGATGAAAACAAATTCTCAATTGGTCAATTCCGAAAATGCCATGGGATGAAATACTATGTCACCTTTGTCACACTAAGAAGGTTGAAAATGAAAAACACTTTCTCTTAGATTGTCCAACCTATACCAATATTAGATCTCATTTCAAAATATTTGTCACACTACCAACCAACCTAACCTCTTAAGTCAACACAAGTATGGTGATCTTGGAAAGCTTCTTTTCAAGCACATAGAAAATATTATAAAGAATAACAACTAATACTTTACCCTCTTAAGGTCCGATAGACCAATTCTATCTTAGTGGACGTTAATTATCATCATCACCATACCATACCATGCCATACTCATAACCCTGCTAATGTTTCGTGGATGTGGTGCACAACCCATGTCCTATTAAACATCGTCCAACAAGTAGTCGTTCCTATCCCTAGTGTCTGCCATAGGAAGGTTTCTTTGGAATGATCAACATGCTACCAACAAGTGGACATTACACCGTTCCTATCCCTAGTCTCTTCCATAGGTAGGTTTCTTTGGAATGACCAACACGCTACCAACAAGTGAACATTACCAAACGACATTACCAACTTCACGTACAGAAAAAAAAACAACAAACACTCCTGTACGGATGTGCTAAAGATGATATGAAAAATAAATTAGACTATTCAGTATTTGTATTATCTTTGATTTATGAGATTTATAAGAAATATGTGAATCTAAATTTATGTTATTTATTTGTATTATCTTTGATTTATAATAATATATAAATTTAAATTTATGTTAATTATTTTGACAATAGATGGATTGATCACTCTTTTAATTTAATTAAAAACTTTCATGTTATAAGTTAAAGATGTTGGTATATTCTGGTTGTCTTGTATAAATTAATGGATAAAATTGTCAATATAATACATATTTTTATTACTAGAAGCAAAGTTAGTTAACTTTTACTTCTTCACTATTAATCTTTTACATTTTACAGTTATGCCCACTTTAACTTTAAATTTTTAAGGACTTTTAAGAAACTAGCTGGGAGAAGAATGGAAAAATCTTTTACATTTTACAGCTATGCCCACTTTAACTTTAAAGTTTTAAGGACTTTTAAGAACTTGGCTAGGAGAAGAATGGAAAAAACCAGTTTGATTGTGTTTCCATAGCTAGCATGTTAAGGAGTGGACAATTTTTTTTTATTTGATAAGAAAAAACATTAATTTATCAAATAATTAAGTACTGAGGATTGGAAAACATTGTGTTAACTCGTAGCACCTGCAATCCCAAAAATCTACTGACTCATGTCGTGTTATTGCATCAACCACTCATCAACTTGATATCAATATAGATATCCCTATCTTCGATCTCTGTAATATTCAATTAGAGGGAGTGGCCAACTAGGGATTCAATCAAGCCTATGAGGAAAACCTCATTCTCTCGGAATTCATAAAATGTTGTGAAGATTGTGGGTGTTATCAACTTACCAATCATGGAATCCTAGATCCACGGGATGTGTTTAAGATCCCTAGAGAGAACCCGCTTACCATGTGCAATTACATCACGGGATGATATAGGACTCCTTTTTACGACAACATTGACAAAGGGCTTGAATTTGAAGCCATACACAACATTTGTTTTGTATTTAGGGTTTAGTTTTTAAGGTTTTAGGGATTTTTAATAGGGCTTAGGGTTCTTACGATAAAACTAGCTGGAGTGATCAATTATTACTGTATATTTTTTAATCATGGTAGCCAATTCAAGTGAGCGTATTTTGAGAGGATGAAGGACTTGTCTATCAGAATCCGCAAGATTATTCCGTGGGAGTGAGCAATTTCTATGCTTCTCACTTCACTTCGAGCTCTGTAAATCTTCACTCCTCATGAATTAATACCTTTGAATTTAGGGTTTGAAACTGTACAATTGTTCAACGATCTCATGTGGTCATGTGTCCTCCTTGAAACCAAACCAAAACTTCTGGTGTGACATTTTCTTTCGATTTAGGGTTTAGTTTTTAAGATTTTAGGATTTGTCAAATCCATTATAGAGAGACGGGCTGGTATCCTCCTCGTTGGTCGAAGATAATTTGTCGTCATCGTCTGATTCTGTTACTGTACTAATGAAGAAGTTCTTAGACAAAGGCCTTACATCCAAATACCTTGTCATCCTTATTGGTGAGGACAGCATGCCCTTTTCATTTTGTAGTGATCATCATATATTTTTACAAGATAATTAATTTTTGTGGGTTTTTCTTTTCACATTTAGGAGTGCATATGATGGGACAAACTGATTGCCAGTTTTTTAGCTACTTTATTTATAGGTTCATATCAACAAGTGACACATATCACACAATCAATACAACATATCTGAGTTATCTTCAATCTCAATGCCTTTCTAGTACTGAGGGGTTGAAGTAATTTCTCTGGACAAGGAGACAAGGAAAGCTCCATGACATTCAATGCCACATTCTTTAGAAATGTGAGAGATGGAAACACTGCCCTTGAGTCGGATCATAGGCTTTTGGGACACGATTCTACAGAGTAAAATTGTGGTTTTCCAAATCCATTATTGCTAAATCCATTAATTTTGTTTAGTATTTGATAAGTATTATATGTTTGCTTAGATTATTGTCGAATCCATTTGATAAGGAAACAATGTAGCAATGGCCATATTTCAATGCTGTGGTAACCCTAAGTGTCCCTAAACACTTATAGATGTGTGGAAAAGTACAATAAAAATAAATAAAAAATTCAAATTTTACAAGTTAAGAAATGGTTTATATGTCATTTAAGGGTTTATCTCTATGTTTCCATTGTAATGTTAATATTAATTTTTAAAATTTTTCAGCTTGTATTTTATTCTTTATTTTTCCCAACAACAATATAATTTATAGATTAATTAAAAAGTGGTTGATTTATATTTATCAAATTTATTTTTATTTTAATAAGGCTTTTCACCTTAATAACACTTATGGACATATATCAACCATTTTTTACTTCAATGTGGTTGTACTAGATATTAGTTAATGTCAAAATAGGGAATATGAATATTATAGCATCATGTTTACTTTTATTAATTAAAATATTATAAATCAAATAAATTAATCGAAACCTCTCAGGACACCTCAAATCAATCCATTTGGACTATCCCATGCTTACCATACAAAAAACTATCCACTATGGCTAGACATTGAGCCCTAACACACTAACCCATGCGTGCCATACAAAAAACTATCCACTATGGCTAGACATCGAGCCCTAACACATACGTGAACACGTGGAGAAAGGATGTAGAAGTGGTTGTAGAAATTTTCTTAATCCCTAAAACTTAATAGTCCATGGTAATCATGCCCACTAATGACAAAGGCACAGATTGATACATGCAAGAGAGATAAGTTATAAATCTAATCAGTGGACACTACAAAAAAATATACTGGCATCTAACAATTCTATTGGCACGATGAAAATTTGTAATTAAAAGAAACATTAACTTGGTTGTTCTAGATAGGTATACGACTATCGACATAAATATCCTTAAATAGCGAGATAGACTACCTGATTTACTCTCATAGGAAAAACAAAAATTTTGTCGAAGTCTCATCTAATAGTTGTTTGTGCGTGGTATTAAAGGTACGTACAACACTATAACAAATCAAATTGGAATTGCTATGCTAAGGCACCTAGGAGATTATGACCTAAAGTCTGCAACGTTTCTCATTAACATTGACTTGTTTGCAATGTTTGTCATTAACATTGATTTGTGTACGTGGCTAGTCTCGAGCATGTAAATTCAAAATGTTTTGAATGTTCTGCAGGACGAGATGGTGCATCGTCTCATTAATGGCACAAAAGATAGAATTATTGTAAGTGTAACACCCATCGATGATGCTAAACAAATAATCACTCATTAAATACATATGCAATAAAAACCTTGTTTTAACATAATTTCATTGATTTTCATTTCCACAACTCTTTTACATTTGCTCAATGATAATTGTTAATAATATGATGAATTCAGTAATATTCTAACTCTAAGATTTAAAACTTAAGATAAAACTATAACAAAATACCACTAAAAAAATTACCTCCTCCATGGTCTGTTGAAGCTCATCAGTTACAATGTAGTTATGCTTGTAGTAGGAGAGTGTTTCCAAGCATTATTTTTCCATTTTATTTTTCCACTTGCCCAGAGGGAAACAACAGAATCCTCCTAGCCAACTAGGAGCCTAACCGACTTCCTAGATCCAAGAAACCTTTCAATTTCTTGGCCTTCCGTGCCCATGAATCCAAGAACAACAAAACACATATACTCTAAGAAAACTATCACAAGAATTATATGTTCCAAGAATTTCACAACCTCTCATCATGCTCAAACCTCCCAATCCCCTTCCTCGCCACGTATTCTTCCTATTTATAGTGTTTCCATACACCCTTCTCCAAGTCTCCTCAACCACCCTCATTATTATCCATCAACATCCCTTATCTAGATTTTTGGGAAAAAATTTAAATAAAACTAAAATATAAATGACTTGCATTAAACAACAATAAATAAAATGCAAAGTCTTTCTTCTCATGCTAGCTAATAAATGCAATTTGACAATTTTCCCCAAAATGTACATGACAACCCACCATGCTCATTCAATTCATCATACCAACGATCAATCAAAGTCAAAGAAGGTGTTTAATGTTTCTAGATATTTTGTATGGAATATAATTTACATAATAAAAAACATTCCATTAAATATATAATAATCTATAATAATTAATACATTAATTAATTGTATTAGTGTACATGTGTAGGGTATGTGTGCATAGCTAGCGAACACATATCTCATGCATGTACTAACGATAAACAACCATATCCTCTAGTTTACAGTTCCTATATGATCACATCAAGACATGTAGGACAACAGATCAAGTAATGCATCATTTAATAATCTTAATGACCAAAATTACACCAATTCATCAATAAATCATTATCACACTTAAAATATCAATAGAAAATCAAAAGAGGGTTTTAAACATGGTAGGAACCAATTGAGTAAACAATAGTGACATATCTAATCCCCAACCAATATTCTCAACTAACATGGAAGCATCATTCCTTCCTAACCTACTTACATCTTCCATCCTATCATTTCCTCTGTTTGACTAAGCTGGAGCGTCAACTATATTGATCTAACTCCAGATAGAACCTGTAAGCAGAATTGTTCTACATCTTGACTAAGCTTCCCCAACAGGCAAGTAGCAGTCACCATCACACGTCTAGGGGAGCATGACTTTACACAACCCTCTCACAACTCTAGGTTTTAGAGGATAAATGGTGGACAATACCTCCACTCCTCCTTATAGAACTAGGTTCAACACCCTACATCAATCCCTATTATGCAACTACTGTTCTTAGAGTCACATCACCAAACAACCAGTCTGGGCAAGTTGTGCATCCTGACAAAACCACACTCACCAGAAATCATAGCAATATTTTGAATCATAAATTAAATAATAAGTACAACATATAACATATACTATCTTCTTGATGTGTACAATATCCAAGTCACCTCAACACTACAGTAATTTGACTATCGCATAGCTCATTAACCTCTAAGTTAATTCACCAATAAGTCATATATAAGCATATACATAATAATTCCATATAAGGATCCATATCTGTATTGACGTTCAATTTAAGAAATGCATGTGTATTTTTATCATGCCTGGCATCTGTTATCCATTCACATCATAACTTTAACTAGTATCCACGTACCTAAATTCCACATTTTAACTTACATGTTTAAACAAACCAATAAACTATCATCATCATGAGTATATAACAATGAAAGTAATATCATGCAACACATAATTAGGTCAAGATGTACATATCTCAAACATCTATCCCAATCTAACTGAGCCCAAACAAATGTGAAGGATTGAATTACTAAGTTGAGTAAACAATCAATGTTCTAACTACCTAAAGGCCAAGATATGGGGCGTTACAGTAAGAGAGATATGCTCGTTCCTTATGAATGCATAACAAAATCCGATCACCCAGAGTAAACGTTGTGGTTATGTTCCTAGCACATGCAAAATAAAACTGTTAGTTACCATTGAATTTGTGTAGATGGAGATATAAATCCTTAGCTTCTTGTACAAATTGGTTTGTAATTATCTCAAATGGATGGAATGTGTCGTAAGAAAAAAATTAAGAAATCACCTTGGACGTGATCTCTTTAGAAATATCTCATACAGTTTTCATCGACATGGTCTTTAAACATTCATTAAATCGGAATATGAGAAGTTGGGTTAAAATTCCCTTTGTAGCCACAAACAACCTATCTCCAAGTGTGGTGTAATGATTCATAGCAAATATCAGTAAGTGAGTTTGAAAAGTCCACTTTTTAGGGGAAAACAAGTGTGGTGTAGTGATTTATAGCGACTCTTGTACACAAGTGTAGGCCATGTGAAGTCAAGTCGTTTAACTATTAGATTATTTATGTGAATTTAATTTGCTAATACATGATATTTTTTTTGAAACTCGTGAAATATTAACATTTAGTGGTAATTTTTATGAAACCTGTGAAAGAATCGACATTTAGTGGTAGATGGGGGCACACGTGTCTTTTCCCCGTTGCAAACAGGTAAACATCTTCAATTGTATCCAAAGTTTTTTTTTTTTTTAATCAACTCTTCTGTTTTGGTTTTTAATGAACTCTTATATTTTCCTTTTAATGCCAATTTTGATAGGTTGTACTTATCCAAGTTGTTACTCTAGATTTCACTACCCCTTTTTATATTCTTGAAAAATACAGTGGTTTTGATTTTTTCATCTTGGATCGCATTCTCCGAGGGGGAAATGACCAACGTTGGATTGTTGTGATTGTGTCGAGTCACTGTCTGCAAAACCAAAGGAAACTTCATCCAGGTTTTATCCTTTGGAGAGAGTGAGTGGAGGTCTTCTTTCTTTCAAATCTTGTTCACAATGAAGCTGTAATGGTCACCAACTGAAACGGATTTTTTCT